>JAEVFF010000345.1:0-66000 GCA_018901945.1 Pugionium dolabratum
TACCTCATGAAGTAGCAACACTCCTCAACAAATTTCAGGATGTATTTCCAGAGGAGATACCAGCAGGCTTGCCTCCTTTACGTGGCATAGAACACCAGATTGATCTAGTGGCCGGAGCAGCCCTGCCCAACCGGCCAGCCTACCGGATGAGTCCAGAGGAGTCCAAGGAGCTTGAGAAGCAAGTCAAGGAACTCCTGGAGAAGGGATATGTTCGAGAGAGCCTCAGTCCATGTGCTGTACCAGTGCTACTAGTTCCCAAGAAGGATGGGACTTGGCGCATGTGCGTGGACTGCCGAGCAATCAACAACATCACAGTCAAGTATAGGCATCCAATACCACGACTTGATGACATGCTAGATGAGCTGAGTGGAGCCACGGTCTTCTCCAAGATAGACCTCAAAAGTGGATACCACCAGGTAAGAATGAAGGAAGGTGATGAGGGGAAGACTGCTTTCAAGACAAAGCAAGGGCTCTACGAGTGGACAGTCATGCCATTTGGCTTGACTAATGCCCCAAGCACCTTCATGCGCCTTATGAACCAATTTCTTAGGGCGTACATCAGTAAGTTTGTAGTAGTTTACTTTGATGACATCTTGGTTTATAGTAAGTGCCTACGGGAACACCTCACACATCTTGAGATGGTACTTAAAAACCTTCGACAAGAAGAGCTTTATGCCAATCTCAAGAAGTGCACCTTTTGTACTGATAAGCTTGTCTTTTTAGGTTTTTTTGTGAGTTCACAGGGCCTACAGTATGATGAAGAGAAGATTCGAGCCATACAAGAATGGCCAACACCAGGAAACATCAGCCAAGTAAGGAGCTTCCACGGACTGGCCAGCTTCTATAGGAGATTCGTGCCAAACTTCAGCAGTATTGCCTCACCATTGACGGCAGTAGTGAAGAAGAACGTGGGATTCAGCTGGGGAGAAGCTCAGGAGAAGGCATTCCAGGCCTTGAAGGACAGGCTTACACATGCACCAGTGCTAGTCCTGCCCGACTTCAACAAGACGTTTGAAGTGGAGTGTGATGCCTCTGGAATAGGCATAGGAGCAGTGCTAACCCAAGGAGGGAGACCAGTGGGATACTTCAGTGAGAAGCTAGGTGGTGCCTCACTGAACTACCCCACTTATGACAAGGAGCTCTATGCCCTTGTCCGAGCATTGGAGCCTTGGCAGCATTACTTGCTGTCCAAGGAGTTTGTGATCCACACTGATCATGAGACTCTCAAACACCTCAGAGGGCAAACCAATCTCAAGATGAGACATGCCAGGTGGATGGAGTTCATAGAGACCTTCCCGTACGTCATCAAGTACAAGAAGGGCAAAGACAATGTGGTAGCCGATGCACTATCAAGGAGGTTTGCATTGATATCAACCATGGAGGCAAAGGTCCTAGGATTCGAGCACATCAAGGATCTATACAAGGATGATCCTGACTTTGCTGAGAGCTACAAGGAATGTGGCACAGGGAGTCATGGCAAGTTCTACATCCATGAGGGATTCTTGTTCCGAGAAAGAAGGCTGTGCATACCACAAGGATCATTAAGGGAGCTTATCAACCGAGAAGCTCATGGAGGAGGACTCATGGGCCACTTTGGTGTCGACAAGACTCTAGCAGTGGTCAAGGAGCACTTCTACTGGCCACACATCAAGAGGACAGTAGAAACACATTGTGCAAGGTGCATTACTTGCAAGAAGGCAAAGTCCCGAGTGCAACCTCACGGGTTGTATCTCCCACTGCCCATACCAACACATCCCTGGGTGGACATCTCGATGGATTTTGTTCTAGGTCTGCCCAAGATCAACCACAAAGATGCAATCTTTGTAGTGGTGGACAGATTTTCCAAGATGGCACACTTCATTCCATGTGCCAATGTCAATGATGCCACACAAACAGCTGAGCTGTTCTTCAGGGAGGTAGTACGGCTTCATGGAGTGCCAAGGACCATCGTATCAGATAGGGACACCAAATTCCTCAGCCATTTCTGGAGGACCCTTTGGAGAAAGCTAGGCACGAAGCTACTCTTCTCAACCACTTGCCATCCTCAAACCGATGGCCAAACAGAAGTTGTCAACAGGACACTATCAACTCTTCTCAGAACTACACTAGGGAAGAACCTAAAAACTTGGGTGGAGTGCCTGCCATTCATTGAGTTCGCCTACAACCGAGCCGTGCACTCAGCAACCAAGAAGACACCATTTGAAGTGGTATACGGCTTCAACCCTCTCACCCCACTGGAGCAAACACCACTGCCACCAGCTGAAATGACCAACCTCAACGGAGCATCCAAAGCAGAGTTCATAAGGAGGCTACACCAGAAGGTAGCAGAAAACTTGGAGAAGAGGACCGGACAGTACGTGACTCATGCCAACAAAGGAAGAAAGGAGGTGATCTTTCAACCAAGCGATTGGGTGTGGCTACACCTACGGCAAGAGAGGTTCCCAAACCTAAGGAGTTCCAAGCTAGCACCAAGAGGAGATGGACCATTCAGAGTGCTCGAGAGGATCAACAAAAACGCCTACCGGATCGAGCTTCCAGGTGAGTTTAATGTGTCCAATACGTTTAATGTTACTGACTTGGCCCCTTTCCATGCAGATGAACCTGTTTTGAGGACAAAAACTACTGAAGAGGGAGGGAATGATGAGGACATCAGGTCGTACATCCAGCCAGGAGACCAGACTGGCCGACCAGGAAACTTGCCCGAGACAGCAGGACCATCTGGCGCGCCTGCCGGACCAGACAGTACCGCCGGACCCTCGACCTATAGGACCAAACCGGTCAACATCGCCGGCGGAGAGGCCCAAGCTTCCGGCACACTTGGTGGGGACGTGAATGACACCGCCGGTCCCCCTGATGACACTGCCGACTCCGGGATCAACTTGGCCGGCCCTGAAGTCATTCCGGCCAGTACCGCGCACAATCCAGCCGGTACAGGCCATCCAGCCGAGTACACGCACACTTCCACTTCTACACAAGAGGACTCGGACCAAATGACCTACCAGCTCCAGGACATGCACTTAGAGGAAGTATCTACACCAGTGGTACCTCCAGGAGCAATGACAAGAAGCAGATCAAGAGCACTCTTCCACAAATTCAGCTTATGGGTCGACAACCTTCTAGAGGAAGAGCAGCTAAGGACAATGGGCCAGAAGAGAAAATTAGAGTCCAAAGGCTTCTCAACAACACAAGGAACATCAGAGACTTGGGCTTTAGTGGCAAGAGAGGTCAGGGCCCAAAGATATTTAACCCTTCTCCAAGTCGAAGACTAGGAGCAAGGCGCGTGCATGCCACAAGGACGGCCACCTTCCATTTCTTGGCCGTGAGGTAAGTAAGGTAAGTTTTCAATAAAAATATTTGCCTCTTTCTGTTTTGCAGGGTAGGATCTAGAATATTTACATTTATTGAGTCAAAGACATTTTAGGAATAGGTTCTTTTTCGATTATACACTCTTGTATCTTTTCCTTTTGTGCACTTTTGTAAATTTTCCTTTTCTTATTTGAGTCGACCCTAGTAGGTCAAGCTGTCGAGCATATTAATAAGGCTCCTTCCAGCATTGTAGTTCGACAACCTTTTTGCTAATTAATAAAGATCGAATTTTCTTTACAAGTTTTCTCTCAAAGAACTTGTGCGCTTAGACCTAGTTGAGACCAGCCCTCCTAGCTCTAAGTTTGTGATTTATCACGAGGTTCATCACCCCTCGTGTGGTTCACTTCACCCTTCCATCTTTTACCAACCAGAAAACCCCCATCCAGAAGCCTAAGGTTGAGTTTCTCACCTAATCTTCTACAAACAGCCCACGCGCATCCAAGCCTTGAATCGAGGCTTGTATCAGTTCCACTCCTTTCAAAGTCCATCGTATAACACGATTGAATTTGAGATACGTAGTAAGGAAGTTGGTTGGAACCATGTAAGTCTACAAAAAAAAAACTTGTACCTGGTGAATTTCAAATTCTTAAGATTCCATGTTCACATGCAGTGGTCGCTGTACAAACAAAGGTAAGGGTGTCTTCACTTGTTTGTGTTGAATTTTCATTATCATATTGGAGGATGGCATATGCCACAAGTTTTTACTCTGTTCTGGGTGTATTTAACACGCCTTCGTTGGGTGGTCCACTTTCTGAACTGAACTTGCTCCCACCTTCAACTAGACGATCGTCTGGTCGACCTCGTAAACAATGTATCTTCTCGGGTGGGAAGTTTAAAGTAATATTGTTAACTATAAAACAAGTTGTTATCGTTTATAATCATTGTTAATTACTACACAAAAATCGCCTTCTCAACTAGGCCACCTAGTACTAGGGCTGAATCCTTTAGGAATTTGACATTTTCCAACATTTGTGTTAACTTCATATCTATGTTACCCAACTCATCTTTAAAATTACAAACCACAAATCCGCAAGACATTGCACGTTTATATGATCAATGATATTTGATGGAATGTTGGTTGAAGGTTAACGAGCTTCTGTAATCGGTCTCTTTTCCTTTTGTTTTTCCTTTTTTTCTTTTTTTCTCCTTATCTTCGTTTCTGAGATTATCTAGATCCACCTTCGTTACACCACCAACAAACATGTCTTTCGAGAAGTGGAAATTTTCACCAATCAACCTCACCATATTGTTCACCTTCTCATCTTTCTCATCATCTGACCATCCAAGCTCGGACTCGTTGATTGGTGTTGGGCCGGAATCATATATAATACAATAAATTGTCACCTACGAACTTGTAGGATAAATATGCAATTATTGTTAATGAACAATGTTGAAGGATAAAAATTATGTTGCATGATACGTAACGATTTATTTATGTACTATGATTGTCTTATAGTATCTTAGAAATAAGTTGTTGTAAAGTTATAAGAGTTACCATTTCTTTTAATTAAAACTTCAGTAGTGTAAACATTCCAGAATTGTAATACGTATGCTACGTAAAGTATGAAAGAATAGATGTAAGTGTATGTAATGTCTAAATTATCTCATCTTCGTCGTCAAGGACCACACATGTCTCGTGGTCAACTAAGTTTATTTTTATTTGAATGGTTGGTCCGAGGAAAGTGTTATCCACGTCGTCATCGTCGCTCTCGGTCGATTGAGAAAGAGTCATTAATTTGCACAGACTATTAGTGCTGCAATAACTTGTAACATGAGGAGCTATATAAAGTGAAAAATTCTTATACAACAAATATACTTTGAGATAACACCAGTACATTTCGTTTCTCGATGTTGGGCCCAACCAAGTCGAATGCCAACCTCTCCCATAGATATACAAAAAACTCATAGAGGTCTCCTTTGATTTCCACGTATGTCTTCTCAAGCTTAAGTATATGTGATATCGCGACTAGAACAGACAAACATATTTAATCCTAAATTCTCTATCCGTCATAGTTTTCTTCTTAAGCATCTTGATTTCAAGGTCAATGGTGCAAGTTTGGAGATTACTGAATAATGTGGCCAGTAAAATTTCTCCTTTAGTGGATGATTTTTCATCTCCTTCGATCTACTTAAAAACTTACCGCATGGGAAACCGGTGATGATTGCAAATTTCCTAAGGTGAAATCTTACTAGCTTATCGGCAAACAAAAATATACCTCCTGTTTTTTTAATACTTTTAGTTGTCGATTGATGATAAATTATCCAAAACTCTCCGAATATGACGGTTTCTTCATAACGCCAATGATTTGACCAAATCGTAAATTGCGGAGGAATTCAACCTCCTCCTCCGGTAATGCATTGAGGATAACATCAATTCTTTTTCTTTTTTTTTGGTATGAGTTCACTCTCTCGCCAACAGGTTTGTAAAAATAGCCGCTCGGATAATTCCGGCTTAATAGATTGTATACATTCACGAAATAAATAGGTTTTTTTCATTGGTAGAACGCAAAACAACACTGAAATCATGAATGTATCTGAAATGTAAAATAATAGAGGTGTGATGTGTTAGCATACCATTTCTTCTAAGACGCATAGTGGACCGAGTTCTGCTTTTCTTAGACGTGTTTTCCGGCAGAGTGATATTAGTATTGGAGAAGCATTGTGCGCTTATCGTTGGTTTTTATAAACAACATCAATTCCGGCTAACAGATGAGAATGTTGCGAATGGGTTTCTTCGAATATGGCCATATGGATTTGCGACTGAATGTCGCTGTTGGGAAATGGTGTCAACGAAGAAGATGACTGATAATTTTGAATTATTTTTTCTTTTCTTAACACTAACTTCCTGCAAATTCAAAATAATATTCTTTCTCATCATAATATGCATATCTCTCCTACTGACTGCATATAAAAAAATCAAAACTACATCACTCTAACAATATAGGTACATACGGGCAACATGAAATTTTTAAAAAGTGTACAGTGCACAAAGTTTTCGTGCGATAGCAAATTATGGCATAGGTGTATGCTAAACATGGCAAATTCTCTATTTTTTCTATTGTTGCTGTTTTATTTTCATATTTTTCTCTCAAAAAATATTTTTGTACAAAATTAATTTATATGATATCACGAAAACGATACAAGTACAGAACATTTGAATAGAAATTTAATTATATTTGAGGTAATCTGATGACCTAATTTTCTAAATGTATAAATACCCAAAAAAAAATTTAATATTATATATCTCTCTATTTATCTATATAAAAATTCACACATATGACATTCATATTGCTGTTCAAAAAGTCAGTCACCTAACTGTCTAACCACCAGTCTAAGCTCTAGACATTATACAATTGTGACAATTTTATTCAAATTGGTCAAATAAGTCGGATATCTGATTTTGTATGCATAATATGTTTAAACAGACATCTAGTCGTCTAGACCACCGCCTAATTTTTTTGGACAATTGATAAATAACATTATTTTAAGTTTTTTGTTTCAAATATAACAACTTTAGTTTAATTTTTTAAAAACATCACAAATTTAATATTAAAATATCTTAAAACTTCTTAATAAAAAATATATATATACCCTAAATCGTAAAAAGAACATAATCATAGTATTTTAATTTTATTTATATTTTATTTATGATAAATAAGTATTTTCAAAAAATAATTTGTGTTATTTTTAAATTTAAATTTATAGTATTATTTTTGAAATTTTAAATTTAAGTGTTAAATTTGAAATAAAAACTTAAAAAACACTAATTTAAAATATTACTCACTTTTTAATATTTAAAATTTTGATCAAAATTTAACTTAGCTTATGTTTATAATGTAAATGAAAATTATAATATAGTAGATCTAAAAACTTATATTTAATGTGTTTTATAAAATTATATTTTATTTATAAATAATTATACATTATCATATATAAAATAATAAATATGTCAAAAACATTTAATTTTTTCGTTAGGCATTAAAATTATATCAACTAATTGACTAGTGTCTACCATGTATTCAAACATGGATTAATATTTTTGATATCTGACTTTTAGATTCTCGTTTTGTGATTTACCCCACCTAAAGGAATCAGAGTTATTAAAATATTTTTAACGAAAAGTAGAGAACTGATGATTCTGATTAGACAATAAGATGCATTTACACTTTGATAATTCGTAAAATATTTTTTTTATAATAAATATCATATATTATATCACTAAAGTTTTGACAAGAATTTTCAAAATGTTAATGGAGGTAAGAACAATGCATCAAATCCTGTCTGGGATGCGCTCTAAGTATCTTTCATTTGTTTATCTTAATTCGTTTCTTGACTTCTAAAAGTTTAGGACCCGAACCAAGCAGCTTGTATTTAATAATATCTAAATAATTAGAATCCGAATGGTGACTCGACTCAGTTTTGAAATTTATCAGTTTAGTTTGTATTTAGAAAAATAAATTTATAAAATGTAATATATTTTAGATTCGCTAGGATTAAATGATATTTCGAGTTTAGACCAGTACGGTTATGCCGATCCTAAAACTCTTAAATAAATATGAGAATGTATTTAACATTGTTTATATAGATTTTAATGGTAATAAAAATTACTAAAACATAAAATATTTTTTAATTTTGATTATGCTATCTAAATTTGATATTTTTTATTTTCTAGTTGACTTAGTATAAATTTATTTGGTTTTAATTTTTAATTAAGTTATATTGGATAAAAATATGTTTGTGGTTTTTAAAATTTAAATTCACTTGGTGTTATAAAAAACTCATTTTAAAAGTTTTTATCAGATATTTTTCAGTTTTCATCAGATATTTTTTAGTTTTCATATGTGAAATTTTATAAATACAGAAAACTAAATATAAACTATGAAAATAATTGTAAAGTGTTACTGAATGAATAAAAGCATTAAAATTAAGTTCTAAAGTTATTTTAAACTTGTAATAAAATCCCGTGTTCAGACGTAACCGGCCTCTAAAACATGTCCAATTTTTTTCTCAGTTCAAAATTATATGAATTTTGGAGATTTTGGCCCAACAAGTCAAATTTTGTAATAAAGTTATTTTTCGGTGATTTCTGTCAGGACCATAGTGGGCCACTCCAAATTCACATATCTACTAGAAGTAAAGAAAAGAAAAAAAAAACTTATTTGGTTTAAATGTTGTTTTAAGTGATTTTGTTCTAAATTAACTAAATCAAACGCGCCTTCGAGATAACCTTCAAGCTTCTCAAAACTTCTCAAACAATTTTTTTTTTATAAATTTTATTTTATGTTTATTTTTTCAAATAATAAATCAATTTTTTTACCAAAAATTCATTTAATTTATTGACCCTAATCAATTAAATTCAAACCAAATCAATTAAACTTAACCTAAACTAATTGATTGAACCAAACTAATAGATTAAACCAAATCAATTAAAACCCTGAACTTAAATTTTCTTACTTCTCATTCTCTCCTTTACGGCCACCTCATCTCTTTCCCCTGCTTCTCTTAGTGACATTAATTTCTTCTTTTTTATTTTTTTCTTCTCTTTTTTATCCTTTTTCTCTTCTTCTCTTTGATTCGTTTTCTTCTCATATCTCTGAAACTTTTCATCTTCTTTTTCTTTCAATTTTCATATAATTTTGAAAATGTATAGAATTAAAAATCCATTATATCTTTGCTAGGATGCATGGGTTACTCACACAGTTTGGCCGTCTCCATCGGAGACATCTACGCCGTCTCCATCGGAGACATCTACGCCGTCTCCATCGGAGACATCTACGACGTCTCCATCGGAGACATCTACGACGTCTCCATCGAAGACACTTACGATGTCTGTATCGCAAACACTTCCGACATTTCCACCGCAAGTACAATTGTATAAAAATACTATGGTATAAATAGATACAATTACATAAAATAATACGGATATAACTAGATACAATTTAGTACAACTGTATAAAAATACTATTGGTATAATTAGGTACAATTGTACACAAATACTACTGACATGACGAAATATAATAGTATAAATCCATGTAAACAAAAGAATTGTTGTCTCCATAAACTATTAATTATTCATTCTACAGAATTTTTATCATAAAAATGAAATAAAATAATTTGTAAGTCTGAAATGTTTACGTGGCATTGCCAAGTGAGGAAAACTAAAACGTATTTGCAAAATTCTCAAACTTATGTAATTCAATAGAAATTCCACATGTACGTAGTCTACTGGTTCTATAATAAAACGAGATGTATCTGATTGATTTTCTTTTAGTTCGCGGTAAAGTTTCAATGCATTGACGATGATTCAAGAATTTCTATACAGGTCATGTTCGTTTGGTAGCCGCAGAATCTACGGCTGCGGCAGATTGTTGTTCGTTTAGTTGCCTGCGGCAGACGCAGCGATCAGACGTTGCGCCATGCGTCGCAATTTTTTCGACCGCTAATTAAAACAGCGGTGCGACTAAAAATCTGCGATCAACCGCAACCGCAACCGCCGACAGCAGACAAACGAACAACATCTACCGCAGCCGTAGGATTGACCGCAGCCGCAGCCGCCTGCGCCGACCAAACGAACAACACTACAATTGTACTATATTATAATTAAAATTTCGCGGTACAACTAGATACATTTTTACTAGTTCAGTCTAATGCGTACGATTAGAATTCTTTTGTACAACTTAGAATACAACAATGGGTTAGTTGGAATAACTATTATTCTTTTGTAAAACTTCATACTATTTGGTACAACTATATAAATAACCGTGGTTGTTTTTAGTGCAAAACATCGAGCCGGTGAAACCTCTTCCGTTTTTTTCAACCACATCCATTACTCTGTTACTTGCAAGATCGAAATCCGGTGTGATATTCAAAAAATGGTAGATATTATAGATCATACACTATTGAGTCAAGAAAAGAGATGGTTTTTGGAACACCCTCAATTTTATCATCTATTCCACATGTTCAAGCACCCTAACCCAAAAGTGATGGGTTTGTGGATGTTACTTCTCCGGACAATTTTTACAGAGAAGAAGAGATAATGTTGATTCGTAGTTAATGTGGTTCCAATTCGATACTCCTTAACAGAGCACACCCTCATATCTGGGTTAGATTGTCACTACTTTCCCGAAGATTATAAAATGTAAGTAGTTTTAGGTTTGTCGAGAGACATTTTTGAAGAAGAGTTAAAATAGATATCAAAGATGTCTAAGAAAAACTAGAATTTATGGTTGGATGTGGAGATCTTTTGAAGATGGCCATCCTATTCTTCTTAGACAGAATGATCAAAGGAAAGTCAAACATAATCGGAGGTTTTATAGTCTTTTTTACTAAGAGTGGTGGATGATTTCGAATTGTGTAGTACATTTCCATGGGCGCGATTCACATGCATCAAGGAAATTGATCACATGATGAATCATTTTAAGGGCATAATAAGATTGACTTGGATATTTCTTGGATTCATTATCCCTTTGGAGGTAAGTGAAATATCACTAAATTATGTATCAAGATATATTTGTGTTTTTATTAAAATATGGTTTCAGTTTATGTTTGTTGTTCTGTGTTGTATGTTTTGGCATTTGAATGTATTCCGAGATTGATGAGCACATTTTGAGAAAAATTAACTAATGCAAAGAATGATTGTCCTAGAATGTGCAAGAAAAAATTCAAATCTACAAGCTTGAAAGGTTTTTGGTTGGACGAATTCTATAAAGCAATTAAAATTACAAAATTTAGAAAACATATTTTTTGTTAATTCTTATCATAATTGTTATTAAATTCTTAATTTTTTTTAGTTACAGGATATTCGTAGTATTGTATAAACTACATGTGATGAGGAATCACTACTAGCTCGCATCATGGGAAGAAGAAGTTGATGAAGATGTAGATGACCCAATCATCAAACGGTTGGAAGAAGTGTCTGATCGTATATATTAAATCTAGAGAAATACCCTAGATTAGCACTAAATGAAGTTTTAGTGTCAATAATAGCACTCCATTTAAAAATTCATACAAATAGCATTTTAACAAATAAAAAAGACTAAAATATCCTTAATTTTAATTAAAGGAGTGTATATATATTAAATAAAAGGTAATATGTTCATTAGCTATAGTATCATATTGGTTACACACTTCTTCTCTCACAACCATTGTCCAAGGTTTGATCCCCTTGCACATCTATTATAAAGGTTTTACTATTTTAATTCAAGTAGTGTATATATATTAAACAAAATATCATATGTCAATTAGTTATAACAGCGTATTGGTTACACACTCTTTCTCTTGCACAATTGTCTAAGGTTCGAGTCCCCTAATTGCAATTTTTAGTTTTTTTATTTCATTTAATTATTTTATTTAGGAAAGGCTTCCTTAATATTAAGAAATTTTTACTTAATTTAGGTTAGTAGTCACATTTTATGCAAAATTTAGGAAGGCTATATGCAAATTTAGGAAATCTCTCTTACGTTTTAAGAATTCCTTCCTAAAACGTGAAATTAAATGAGTAACAGTGTTTATCCACCACGTTGTTCTAACTGTTTTCATCAATAGTGTTTATCCAAAAAACAACAGTAAGAATGTTTATCCAAAAAACATCAGTAAAAATGTTTATCCAAAAAACATCAGTAAAAATGTTTATCAACAATCACAAATACAAGTTATAAACAAAAACATCAAAATGAAAATTTCCAAACTAAGATTTATCACCAAACTCATAAAAGATGTCAAATGCCAACTTCGTTATTATATCTTCTTATGCACCATCGAATGATATTCAATTCCCATCGAATGATATTCAATTCCCATTGAATGATATTCAATCATTTTGATCACAAAAAGAGAACAATTGGCATCGGTTTTCGTCATAAAAAAAGAAAAAAATAATTATATTTGCATCTCTCTCAAAAACTCATTAACGAGCTCAATCTTGATCCATGAGAATTTTCACAGCAATATCCTGATATTGGAAGAGAATAATTTTGCAATCACCAAAATTAGAATATTTCTTAAGATATCAGTGAAAAACTTAAACAGGAATTTAAATTTATGATTTAAAAAAGTTTAATTTAAACTAAAGATAGATATATATACAAAACAAAATGCTTATATGTCAGTTAGTTACAGTAGCATAGTGGTTACACACTCCTCCTCTTAGATAATGGTCCAAGGTTCGATCCCCCCTTTGAGTTGATTTCAAATTTTTGCAGAATATTAGGTTAAAGATACATAAGGTTATTTTAGTATTTTTGACTTAAAAAAATGCTATTTGTGGGAATTTAGGTTTGTGATGCTAATTTAGTCACTAAAACATTATTTAGTGCTAAATTAGTCAATTGCCCTTAAATCTATATGGTGTGAAAATCTAAAAGCTGGATGTAATTTCCCGAGGGTTAGAACATGTAAGAGATGAAGAAATATAACCATAAACTGGTGCTGAAAATCCCGGATCACAACCGGAAACTGTTGCTGAAGATCATGGGCCTTTACGTACATTAGAACACTACAAAAAACAGGTGATTTGCGACCAAACAAGTGGTCACGAAATGGTCACAAATCGAATATTTGCGACCATGCCCTATGGTCGCAAATCACATATTTCCGACCACGCCATGTGGTCGCAAATCACATATTTGCGATGACGATTTGTGGTCGCAAATTTTTCGTAACAAAATTTTTGTGGTCGCATATTAGTCGCAAATTTGCGATTATTTTGTGACTACTACAATAGTTGTATATTAGCGACCACAATGTCGTCACAAAAAATTCGACTAATTTGCCTCTCCAAAAAATTTACAAATTTTACGACCAATTTGCTACTACGCGTTAGTCATAAAAATCCATTATATCTTTGCTAGGATGCATGGGTTACTCACACAGTTTGGCCGTCTTCATCGGAGACATCTACGACGTCTCCATCGGAGACATCTACGACGTCTCCATCGGAGACACTTACGATGTCTGTATCGCAAACACTTCCGACATTTCCACCGCAAGTACAATTGTATAAAAATACTATGGTATAAATAGATACAATTACATAAAATAATATGGATATAACTAGATACAATTGAGTACTAACTGTATAAAAATACTATTGGTATAATTAGGTACAATTGTACACAAATACTACTATAAATCCATGTAAACAAAAGAATTGTTGTCTCCATAAACTATTAATTATTCATTCTACAGAATTTTTATCATAAAAATGAAATAAAATAATTTGTAAGTCTGAAATGTTTACGAGGCATTGCCAAGTGAGGAAAACTAAAACGTATTTGCAAAATTCTCAAACTTATGTAATTCAATAGAAATTCCACATGTACGTAGTCTACTGGTTCTATAATAAAACGAGATGTATCTGATTGATTTTCTTTTAGTTCGCGGTAAAGTTTCAATGCATTGACGATGATTCAAAAATTTCTATACAGATCATGTTCGTTTGATAGCCGCAGAACCTGCGGCTACAGCAGTGCTGCGGCAGATTGTTGTTCGTTTAGCTACCGCAGGTACCTGCGGCAGACGCAACGATTAGACGCTATGTCCTGCGTCGCAATTTTTTCGACAGCTGATTAAAACAGCGGTCCGACTAAAAATCTGCGATCAACGCAACGATGGCAGCAGACAAACGAACAACATCTGCCGTAGCCGCAGCCGCATGATTGACCGCAGCCGCATGATTGACCGCAGCCGCAGCCACAGCCGCAGCCGCAGCCGTCTGCGGCGATCAAACGAACAACACTACAATTATACTAAATCATAATTAAAATTTCGCGGTACAACTAGATACATTTTTACTACTTCAGTCTAATGCGTACGGTTAGAATTCTTTTGTACAACTTAGAATACAACAATGGGTTAGTTGGGATAACTATTATTCTTTTGTAAAACTTCATACTATTTGGTACAACTATATAAATAACTGTGGTTGTTTTTAGTGCAAAACATCGAGCCGGTGAAACCTCTTCAGTTTTTTTCAACCACATCCATTACTTTGTTACTTACAAGATCGAAATCCGGTGTGATATTCAAAAAATTGTAGATATTATAGATCATACACTATTGAGTCAAGAGAAGAGATGGCTTTTGGAACACCCTCAATTTTATCATCTATTCCACATGTTCAAGCACCCTAACCCAAAAGTGATGGGTTTGTGGATGTTACTTCTCCGGACAATTTTTACTGAGAAGAAGAGATAATGTTGATTCGTAGTTAATGTGGTTCCATTTCGATACTCCTTAACAGAGCACATCCTCATATCTGGATTAGATTGTCACTACTTTCCCGAAGATTATAAAATGTAAGTAGTTTTAGGTTTGTCGAGAGACATTTTTGAAGAAGAGTTAAAATAGATATCAAAGATGTCTAAGAGAAACTAGAATTTATGGTTGGATGTGGAGAGCTTTTGAAGATGGTCATCCTATTCTTCTTAGACAGAATGATCAAAGGAAAGTCAAACATAATCAGAGGTTTTATAGTCTTTTTTACTAAGAGTGGTGGATGATTTCGAATTGTGTCGTACATTTCCATGGGCGCGATTCACATGCATCAAGGAAATTGATCACATGATGAATCATTTTAAGGGCATAATAAGATTGACTTGGATATTTCTTGGATTCATTATCCCTTTGGAGGTAAGTGAAATATCACTAAAGTATGTATTAAGATATATTTGTGTTTTTATTAAAATATGGTTTTAGTTTATGTTTGTTGTTCTGTGTTGTATGTTTTGGCATTTGAATGTATTCCGAGATTGATGAGCACATTGAGAAAAATTAACTAATGCAAAGAATGATTGTCCTAGAATGTGCAAGAAAAAATTCAAATCTACAAGCTTGAAAGGTTTTTGGTTGGACGAATTCTATAAAGCAATTAAAATTACAAAATTTAGAAAACATATTTTTTGTTAATTCTTATCATAATTGTTATTAAATTCTTAATTTTTTTTAGTTACAGGATATTCGTAGTATTGTATAAACTACATGTGATGAGGAATCAGTACTAGCTCGCATCATGGGAAGAAGAAGTTGATGATGATGTAGATGACCCAATCATCAAACGGTTGGAAGAAGTGTCTGATCGTATATATTAAATCTATATGATGTGAAAATCTAAAAGCTGGATGTAATTTCCCGAGGGTTAGAACATGTAAGAGATGAAGAAATATAACCATAAACTGGTGCTGAAAATCCCGGATCACAACCGGAAACTGTTGCTGAAGATCATGGGCCTTTACGTACATTAGAACACTACAAAAAAACAGATGATTTGCGACCAAACAAGTGGTCACGAAATGGTCACAAATCGCATATTTGCGACCATGCCCTATGGTCGCAAATCACATATTTCCGACCACGCCATGTGGTCGCAAATCACATATTTGCGACGACGATTTGTGGTCGCAAATTTTTCGTAGCAAAATTTTTGTGCTCGCATATTGGTTGCAAATTTGCGATTATTTTGTGACTACTACAATAGTTGTATATTAGCGACCACAATGTCGTCACAAAAAATTTGACTAATTTGCCACTCCTTAAAATTTACAAATTTTACGACCAATTTGCTACTACACGTTAGTCATAAAAATCGTGATCGCAAATTGGTTACAAAAGTTCACGACTAATTTATGACTACATGTTAAAAATAATACATATAACTTCAATTTAAAAACAAAAAATTAATTTTTTTTAAATGTGGTTGCAAATTAGTCACTAAAAGTGTGACTAATTTGTAACCACAACTGTTTTAGTAAACAATATGGTCACAAATTGGTCACCAAAATTGTGACCAATTTGTTACTATAGTGTTTAAATAAACAGTGTGGTCACAAATTGGTCATATTTTTTGTGACCAATTTGCAACCACACCCCAAATATAATGGTAATATGGTGGAAAAATAGTCACAAATAATATCCTAAATCCTAAATTTAATAAATTTTTAGAAATAATAAATTATATGATACTAGTTATAAGATTACGAATTGTATAAACTAATTAATAAGTACACAATAACAATTAACAAATTTATCAAATTTGTAAATCATTTTACTAAATACTTTACACATTTGATTAACCTTAGACTACATATCATAAACCTTATAGGTTTCATAATTTTGAACAACATACTTGTGGTTTATAATTGTATATTTGGACTTATAATAATTTGTACATACATAGTATTGAAATTAGAAGTTTAAAATGTGTAATTTTTTTGAAAAATATGTAAAAATATACACGTGGTTATAAATTGGTCGCAAATTTGCGACCACCAAAGAAATTTCATATCGTAGTCTCAAATTGGTGGCTCTTTAGTGACCAATTTGTGACTACAACTTATTTTTGTGACCAATTTACAACCACACTCTAAATGTAGTGGCAATGTTGTGGGAAAATATTCACAAATAATATCATAAACCCTAAATTTAATAAATTTTTAAAAATTATGAATTATATGAGACTAATTATAACATTATTAATTGTATAAAAATTAAACTAGTATGTAAACAACAACAACAATTAACAAATTTATCAAATTTGTAAATAATTTTACTAAAACACTTTACACATTTCCTTAACCTTATACTACACATTATAAACTTTATATAATTCATAATTTTGTACAACATATTTGTGGTTTATAATTGTATATTTACACTTATAATAATTTTTTATATACATAGTATTGAAATTAGAAGTCTAAAATGTGTAATATAGTCCCAAAAAGTCGTTAAATATGCGGCCACATATGTGGTCGCAAATTTGAGTTGTAAAACGACTGTTTTCTTGTAGTGGAAGAGAGGGTGACTAATTTTATCAAAGAAGAGTGTGATATATTGATTAAGTCGATGAAAGAAGATTACAAGAAGATCCATAACAAGATTGAAGATTAAATGAGTCGAAGCATATGTCCTGGAGAAAAAGGGAGATGATATGGACTATCAGTTTGGAAATGCATTAGGAGAAACATACACTCAATGGGGAGAAACTTCAACAAGACAAAAAAGTGATAGCACTACAAGAAAACATGAGTTTTTCGACCACGCATGTGCTAGCAAAGTGGTCGAAAATCATAAATTTGTGACAACTTTGCGACCACGGCCCTTGGTCGCAAATCATTCGCCGCAAATTTTTGTGGTCGCAAATCAGCCACAAATTTATGACTAATTTGTGACCATGGTAATAGTTGTAAATTTTGCGACTAATTTGTGACCATGGTAATAGTTGTACATTTTGCAACTAATTGCGACTACTGTAATAGTTGTACATTTTACGACTAATTTGCGACCATTGTAACAGTTGTACATTTTGTGACCAATTAGCGACCAAATATTGGTCATGATATTTGCGACTATTTTGGGACTCCAATGTAGTAACAAAGTTTGCGGCCACTTTGCTACTACATCCGTGTTTGCAAAAACCATGGTCACAAAATGGTCACAAAAATTTATGACCAATTTGCCAGCACGTTTTCAACCGTGGTCGTAAATCAATCACAAAGTTTTGTGACCAGTTTGCGACTACGCATACATCGTAGTCGCAAATCAGTCATAAAATTTTGTAACTGATTTGTCACTGCGTACCAAGTGTGGTCGCAGATTAGTCACAAAATCTTGTGAGCAATTTGCAATTACGGTGTTTTCGAAATGAACTATAGTCGCAAAATGGTCACAAATAGTTGCGACCAATTTGTGACCAATTTACGACCAATTTGCGACCACAATTCTCTTGTAGTAAAAAAATAAATGTGGTCGCAAATTGGTCACAAATATTTCTCACCAATTTGCGATCAATTTGCGATCACAAACGAATTATTTTAAAATATTTTTATTAATTAATTTTTTTTAATAATTATTTCTATTATAATAAAATAATAAATATTTCTATTAATTATTTTCTAAAATATAAAGAAATTATTAAAAGAAAAATAATTATTTTATTAATAAAAAATTCAAATTACAAAAAATAAAAATAAAAACTAATTTTCTGGAGGTGAAAAATTGAAATCAGATGGCGAAAAAGCAAGTGAAGCATTCGACGGTCCAACTGGTGCATTGTCAAACTGCATAAGCGATGCGAAAACGGGATCCTTTCGTTGAAAATAACCGACGATCATCTCCAAGCTGTTTATCCGGTTTTGGTTTTCTTTTAACAATGTTGCATGCTCTCTACGTTCCTCATCGAACCGTTCCTCATCGAACCGTTCCTCCATTCTCTGATTTGCTTCCATCATCTCAGCATTTTGTTTTTCAATCGACGCATTTCTTGCGACTTGTTCTTCAATCTGTCGCTGCACGAAAAGTAATTGATAATAAATCGCAACAAAGTCGGAGTGGATGAGAAGCCACTACGCCTGCCCGACCCGTGAATGTAGTTCAGACTACCGAGTCTGTAAAGACGTCCTCGGTCATCCGCAACGTACGACTACAAAATAACTAAAAAATAGAATAAATAAACTTAGTGCAAATAAAAAAAATATTTTTAAAAATTTTTAATACCTGAATAAAGATCTCATTCTTCTCGTCTTGGGTCAGCTCAATTCGAAGGGAAGTGCCGTCGGATGTTTCAGTTTGATCGACCTCCATGATCACCAAATCAACATACGAACCATCCTCTCGAGTGTGAGTCTTTATAAAGACCTAACCAATTGAGATCGGTCGTTCCAAATTATTTTCCTAAATTTTGAAATAAATTATTAATAAATTATTAATAAATAATAATTAAATTTAAATTTAAATATTGTAAACTACTTACCATTTCCTGTTGGATCTGGATGACGGATTTTTGTCCCGAAAAATGCTTGTGCAGACCAAGGCCATCGCGAGAGGAGTTGCGGTTATTGGAGGATTTGCTACTCCTCTCATTTGACGTTTCTGTATCCAGTAATATGTCATTGTTTTGTACAGACTCGGAGAAATCCATCTTGTACGTTTGTCGATTGGAACCGTGCTCAACATCTCTTTCATCCATCTTACACAAACGGATTCAAATTCTTTTCGTACGACTAAAGTGAGCACAGGATCCCAGGTTTACGACTGGTTGCAATTTTAAAATTAATAAGTTTATTAATTATTAAATTTTATTAAATAAAAAATAATAAATAAAAAACACTTACTGCAAATTCGAAGAAATATTTCTGCTGTCGTTCAGTTGACACAACCGTCCAGCTATAGTAGGGGCCATCAATTTTTTTTTCAAAACTTTTGAATTTTGATGGGTTATAGACCTTTTTTCTCGGTAAAACCTAATATTTTAAATATATTAAAAATTTTGAATTTCAAATAAACTTTTATAAATTTTAAATAATTAATAATTTTAGTAATTTTATTAATTATATTACTTTTAAATATAAATAATTGATATTAAATTAATAAATTAAAATATATAAATTTAAAATTCTTACCAGGTCATGTTCGGTGCCGGCACTATAGACAACACTGTCAAGGTCCCATCCCAGGGTTTATAACAAACTATCTAAGGTGATAGTTTGTTCTCTCGTTTCACTTGCGGAAGGCAAACCTCTTCCTCGTCATGCTCCTCCGATTCCTAAAACCGATTAGACGGTTCGGTTTCAAGAACCATGTAAGGAGTGAAAGTATATTGGGGCGGTAGGTGGGATGCTGTTCTATAAGCGGCAGGTGAAGGGTTCGAAGAGGCCGATGAGTTATCACGGCCGGAAGACGATGGGATTTGTCGTCTTCTACGACCTCTCAACGACCTACCGCTACTTGCCATTGGGTATTGATTTTTTTTTGGAATTTGGTTAAGTGTTTTTGAGAGGATTTTACAAAGTGAGGGTTGTTTGAAGTGTGAAAATGAGGGAGGAAAGAGTCACGTATATATAGAAAATATGTGTGACCACGTATGTGGTCGCAAATCAGTTGGAATATGTAAAATCGTATAATTTGCTACTGATTTGCGACCACCAATTAATTTGGTTGGAGTTGAGTTTTACGAAAACTTTCAAACTCCCATCAAATTTGCGACTGATTTGCGACCACCATTAACTGGGGGGGGGGTGTTGAAAATTTTCGGAAATTTCAACTCACTCGAAATTCACTGAATTATGACTGATTTGCGACCACCGTTGTAAATATTTGACTCCCATCTTATTTTTTATAGGTGGTCGCAAATTGATCGTAAAAAGTGCGAATTGGTCAAAAAAACCACCCTTTAAAATATCGGTATGGTTGCAAATTGGTCACACACCTATAGAAAATAAGGTGTGGTTGCAAATTGGTCATAATTTACCACACAAACATTTTTGTTATGTGGTGGCAATGTGGTGGGAAATTAGTGACAAATAATACCCTAAACCCTAAATTATGTGAATTCGGTAAAAATTATGAATTATATAAGATTGATAACATCATTACGAGTTATATAAACTTTAATTACTAAGTAAACAATAACAATTTACACATTTACGGAATTTACATATCATTTACCTAAAACACTTAACACATTCGCTTAACCTTATACCACTTATATACACTTCAGATGTTTCATAAATTTACATCAACACAATTATAATTTTATTTATATTTTTCCAATGGCTTGTACTTATCTAATTTTGAAAATATAAATTGTAAATATGAAAAATACATAGGAAAAATATAAATTTACAATTGTGGTTGCAAATTGGTCGCAAATTACCGACCAATTTGCGACCACCGAAGAAATTTTGAACTTGTAATCGTAAATTGGTGACTCTTTTGTGACCTCGAATATACCTTATTTTTGTGACCAATTTGCTACTACATTCCCAATATAATGGCATTGTGGTGGCAAAATAGTCATAATTAATATCCTAAACCCTAAATTATATGAATTTGGTGAAGATTATGAATTATATAAAATTGATAACATCATTATGAGTTGTATAAACTTCAATTACTAAGTAAAAAACAACAATTTACACATTTACCAAATTTACATGGTGTGAAAATTTCGATGTAGTCATAAATTGGTCGCTAATTTGTGACCACTTTGCGACTATATTCAAAAAACCAAAATATAGTCACAAATTGGTCGCAAATTAGTGACCAATTTGCGAATACATAGTTAAAAAAAGTTTGTTAAAAATTGGATAAAAAATTTGGTAAAAAGAACTATTTTTTAGAGTTTGTAGACATAAATACGTACAAAATTTGTAGTAGCAGTTTCATAAGTAAAATATATTACATCTTTCGTCCTCAACGTCATCTAAAGCTGAAATATTACACTGAAATTCATCTTCTAATTCGATATCTCCGACATCGAAATCAATTTCTTCGGTATGATTAACTCTATCAACCAAACGATCCACTTCTATCTCATCAACCACCGTTATCTATTCATCATTTTCTTGTTGCAAATGGCCAATCTCGTCTTTGTTTTTGTATTTCCCCAAAATGTTAGATATGAGATTAACTTTGAGAACATCGAGTCATGTTTGTTTTGATGATGATTTGATGTGCGGATAAAGAATATAAAAAACTTGATCTGCTTGCGAGGCTGTGGTACATCATAATTAATGAAATATAAATTAGTTAATTATATAAACAAATTAAGTTATAGAATTTTACGTACATAATATATATAAATTAACATATATTGCACATGCCCACCCAATTTATCTTCGTATGGCAGATCTATAGGTAGGTGCTCCGTGACGTTGAAAAATGCAAGTTGAAAGATATTCTCCAAATTGCACAAAATTATGACTATGTTTTTCTTCAGAATTCGGACACAACTTTGTTGCTATGATCTAGAGCATAGATCACAGAACAATTCTCCAAGCCCTATATTTGAATCTAGTAATTAGTACATGCAATTATTATTATTTTACGTATCTAAAAAATAAAATATGTTTAATATTATATACATGATAATGCTAAATGAACGTTTTGTGGTAAAAGTTATGCAAATATTTTAATGGAGAAGTCTTTCCATAAAAACATGGCAGTCATGGCTTTCATGCCCGAGAACTTCGGTATATCCATATGAACACAATTTGCTAAATTTGCCGTATAGCCATCCGGAAATTTGACATCATTTTTGATACATTCCAATAAGCGTTCTTTATCTTTTTGTGTCAATCTAAATATAGGGAATGGAGTAATACTCTGACCATCCACGTGCAACTCTTTGAGAGAGCAAAACTTTGCAATATCCAACCTTGACTTAGCTGTATCTTTTGATTTATTCTTGACATTCATAACAATATTAATGATGTTATCGAAGAAATTATTCTCTATATGCATCACAACAAGATTATATCGTAGGTTAAGATTCGTCTAGTATGGTAACTCCAAAAATATGCTTTGTTTGTGCCAATTATGCCAGCTTCCATAACCTTCTTCTTTAGTTTCATTATCGTTTCCACCACAGTTACATGTTCTTACATTATTGATAGATTTTATTTGCTCGTATAAAACTTATTCACCTGTCAATGATTGTGGAGAATAGTCATTCAAAGCATGATTACCTTTTAAAAATTTTGTTTTATTTTTCTACAAAGGATAACCCTTAGGAAGAAACCTTCCATGACAATCAAACCAACACGTCTTTCTACCATTTGGTAATTGAAATGCCTTCGTATCATCCATAAAAATTGGATAAGACAGTCTACCATGCGTTGTCCATCCTGACAACATTCCATACGCTAGAAAATCGCTTATCGTCCACAGTAATACAACTTTTAGATTGAAATTTTGATTCAACGACACATCGTATGTCCCAACTCCCATAGACCAAAATTCTTTCAGCTCATCAACAAAGGTCGGAGGAATATATCCAAACTAGTGCGTGGATTGGCCCCAAATTCAAAATTGTTAGAAACAAATACTCTTTCTTCATAGATATATCAGGTGGAAAGTTATATGGAATGATAATCACCAGCCATAATGAATGATTAAAAGACATCCCAAATGGATTGAACCCATCAATACATAAGCCAAGATAAATATTTTGAGATTCAGCAGCAAATCTTGGATGTAGATATTGAAATTTTTTGCACTCCGCAACATATGATGGATGACTCATTTCTTTGTCTTCTGCTTGATACTCTGCGTTCCACCTCATTGCCTCTGTGGTTTTCTTGCTTTCATACATTCTCTTAAGTCTATCATCTATAGCTAAATACGACATACGACTGAAAGATATTCTCGCCCTGTCCTTGCTTGGTTTATATTGGGGGCAATCACAAAATTTATATTTTTCCCATTTCTCATCTTCTTTCCAAAAGATCATACAATTGTGAACACACACGTCAATTGTAAAAAATGGGATCCCTAAATTTTGCATTATTTTGTGGTTTCATAATATGAACCCATTGTCTTATTCTCCTCGGGCAAATATTCAGTGAATAGCTCCACCCAAGAGTCCATGCATTTTTTAGGTAGATTAAAATCATACTTAATGTTCATGAATAGAGCAGCTAAAGATAACTGTGAATATCTTTCATGAAAATTATCATATAATAGATTTTTTGCAGATTCTAACATGTTGTAAAATTTTTGTGCTTTTGAATTTGGTTCTTCTACATTATTAAATTTTTCCTCGTGCTGATTATAGTACTCATCAGTCATATTCTTACGAAATGCATCCGTCACCATTTCAACATATATATTACCAGATGTACCTACTGTTTCTTCACTAGCACCACATGTACCTCCGTGATTTCTTTGGACATCATGACCCCGACTACTTGTGTCTAACTGAACATTCAGTTCTTCTGCATGTTTATACCAAATATAATAATTTGGCATAAATCCTTGACTATATAGATGATTCCAAAATTTGCGTATCAAAAGAAATTTATCATTTTTATAATTAATACAAGGACATAAAAACTTACCTCCGCTAATTTGAGCTATTGGTTGACTACTTGCAAAATTTATGAACTGCTCTATGTCTTGTGCAAATTCCACAGATATATTTCTTGTTTGATTATCAATTATTTTGTACATCCAATCTCTCGAATTATTGTAATTTTCCTACATGTTTGAAGTTTTTGTCCTTTTGATTCTACAAATGAGAGAATGGGACATGGGGATATATATAAAAGATTTTGCCACTACTTTGCCACTACTTTACCACTACTTTGCGACCACAACAATGTGGTCGCTTATATGTCGGTATACCTACCACACACATGTTTGTCATGTTGTGGATTTGCCACCACTTTGTGACTGAAGTGCCACTCCCACTGTGGTTGCAAATTGGTCGCATATTTTACGACCAATATGCGATCAACAAGTGGTTCTACCACATGCAGTCTCTAATCAGTCGCAAATTGGCAACTGATTAGCGACTGCATACACTAGTGGCAAATTAGTCGCATAGTATTCGTAAAATGGTTGCGTATCACGACTGATTTGCAACTACTGTTTTTAGTCCCAAAGTTGCAAAAAATATGCGACTACTGCTCCATAGTCATAAATTGGCCGCAAACCATGGTAAATATAGTCACAAATTTTGCGATCAGGTATGTGGTCGTAAAATGCAGTGGCATTGTGGCAGTTTTCTTGTAGTGTAATTTATAATTATTTTTATGCACAACTAGTAATTTTATGTACAATATATAATTATGCACACCTGGTTTTTAGGTAAAACTCATGTAGAACAAGAAGGCAATGCTTTTGAAGATAGAGAAGAAGAAACACTGATTGAGGAGGTGGGTAGCGATGGGATTGGTAATAGTTCCGACCTACCATCAAATCCTCGTCGCAATAATGGTGATAATCTAGATCATGAGCCATTGCAACAATAAGTAATGTGCTATGATTTTAGCACATTCTAACCATTGTTTTGAAAATGTTTTTGAGTCTTTATCGAATATTTTTAGTCTTTTATAAGTTTTTACAGGTTTTATGTTACATGGGATGAAAACGGGTAGTTTTGGAAAAAAAAAGAACAAAACATGAATTTTGGGTACAAACTGGCAGGATCGATCGGTCTAGAGAGGGATCGATTGATCCAATGTATGCATATGGAGCAGTCCAAATAGTGACCGAGGAGATCGATCGGTCCAATGAGGATTTCTTTATTATGATTATGATTTGTTCAATGTTATTTATGTCTGAGTAAATCTTTAGTTAGGTTTTTGGGTTTTCAAAAAAATTTCAGGAATCCATAGATTAGGGTGTCGGAATTAGAAATTTTCAGTTGGATTTTCATTTAGGTTGTTCTTATTGCTTAATCTCTAATAAATTAGACTACGATATAAGGATTAATCGAACACATGAAAATTGTTGTTAGGGCACGTGAATAGAACCTAGATGAGCAAATTATTCTTAAGTAACATAAGATGATGTTAAGGCAATTTGTGAACATATTAGAATTTGAAAAAATAATGCGTGTTTAAAAATTTGAATTCAAATGGAAATTTAGAACGATAGATTATTAGACATAGTAGTTTAGTGCAAGGATAGTTGCCTAGCTGATAGTCGTGTTTTAATTTCTAACACCACTTAATCAAATCCTCAATAGAATCCCAATTAGCGACATTGATTCTGATGAGGACATCAGGTCGTACATCCAGCCAGGAGATCAGACTGGCCGACCAGGAAGCTTGCCCGAGACAGCAGGACCATCTGGCACGCCTGCCGGACCGGACAGTACCGCCGGACCCTCGACCTATAGGACCAGACCGGTCAACATCGCCGGCGGAGAGGCCCAAGCTTCCGGCACACTTGGTGGGGACGTGAATGACACCGCCGGTCCACCTGATGACACCGCCGACTCCGGGATCAACTTGGCCGGTCCTGAAGTCATTCCGGCCAGTACCGCGCACAATCCAGCCGGTACAGGCCATCCAGCCGAGTAAACGCACACTTCCACTTCTACACAAGAAGACTCGGACCAAATGAGCTACCAGCTCCAGGACATGCACTTAGAGGAAGTATCTACACCAGTGGTACCTCCAGGAGCAATGACAAGAAGCAGATCAAGAGCACTCTTCCAAAAATTCAGCTTATGGGTCGACAAGCTTCTAGAGGAAGAGCAGCTAAGGACAATGGGCCAGAAGAGCAAATTAGAGTCCAAAGGCTTCTCAACAACACAAGAAACATCAGAGACGTGGGCTTTAGTGGCAAGAGAGGTCAAGGCCCAAAGATACTTAACCCTACTCCAAGTCGAAGACTAGGAGCAAGGCGCATGCATGCCACAAGGACGGCCACTTTCCATTTCTTGGCCATGAGGTAAGATAAGGTAAGTTTACATTTGAATATATTTGCCTCTTTCTGTTTTGCAGGGTAGGATCTAGTTGTTTACATTTTTGAGTCAAAGACATTTTAGGAATAGGTCCTTTTTTTCGATTATGCACTTTTGTATCTTTTCCTTTTATGCACTTTTGTAAACTTTCCATTTTTCTTATTTGTGTCGACCCTAGAAGGTCAAGCTGTCGAGCATATTAATAAGGCTCCTTCCAGCATGTAGTTCGATAACCTTTTTGATTATTAATAAAGTAGAACTTTTTCCCTACAAGTTTTCTCTCTAAGAATCTTGTGCGCTTAGAACCCTAGTTGAGACCAGCCCTCCTAGCTCTAAGTTTGTGATTTATCACGAGGTTCATCACCCCTCGTGTGGTTCACTTCACCCTTCCATCGAATACCCACCAGAAAACCCCTATCCAGAAGCCTAAGGTTGAGTTTCTCACCTAATCTTCTACAAACAGCCCACGCGCATACATCCTTGAATCAAGGCTTGTATCAGATTCCCTGTGAATTTTTTAAACCTAGCACTTTTCATGTTATAAGTTTACATCAATAAAAATTCTTGCTATTTAGATTATTTACCCATAAAATCTTGTATTTTTCCTTCTTACCCAAATTGTTATTCTGAGAATTATAGTGTAACGATTGGTCATTTTGGATTCGATTCTAAAGTACTACTACGTTTGTCTGTGCACTTGCATCGAGTTTCTTTGGGTTAAAACATGAGCGATCATGTTTTTGGCATCGTTTCCGGGGATCAATAATGTTGCCTATAAGTTTATGATTATTATTTTGTCTAAGAAATCTTGTTATATATCGTTTTTTTCTTGTGTGTTTCAGTGTATACTAGAAGCAAAGGGTGTGACAATCTCATTGCTTTGGACAACCAAGAACTCCCAATACTATAGAAAGGCTTCTCGGGAATCCAAGTTAGTACAACTCAACATGGCTGATAATTTTGAAAAAAATGGATAATCAAGCTCAATTCTAAGCACGCAATGCGCATGGAGCTGAAGCTAACCAAAGGAGACATCATCAGGTTGGAGGCCATTGTATCCTAGGAGATTATGGCATGCCATATGCATTCTATGCTAATCGATCTGCGATTAAGCCTCCTCCAATCGCGAGAAAAGATTTTGAGATCAAGCCCTAGATAATTGTTTTGGTGAAGCAGAGTAATCCTTACCTGGTGTTAGACACTCCGTAGATCTACCTTTGAAAAACTTGTGGCTCCATGAAGCTTATCAGGCATTTCATCTAGCTCAGGTATGGAATGACAGTGGTTATGTTGATGACTACTGTACAAGCAACACACATGTGCCATCTACCATCCTTCTCAGGTACTAAGAGGAACAACGCAAGGGTTGAGGCTTTCTTAAATATAGAATTTGGCCATCCAATTTTGAGCTTGGCATTCAAGTTCCTTAGTCGCGGTGGGATTCATATGATAGGAGGTCAATCTGGTGCGCAATGCCTTAGACAAAAAGGGTAGTCCATCTAGAATCTCTTCCGGGAATACGTCTTAAAACCTGACTAATAATGGAAGGACTTCATGAAAAAGGTCTTTTCGAGAGCACTTGAAAGCAAAGATCATGAATAGCACAAGAATGTATGGGATGACAGTGGTTATGTTGTTGATTACTCTACAATCAACACACATGCGCCATGTACCATCCTTTTCAGGTAGTAAGACGAACAACGCAAGGGTTGAGGCTTTCTCGAATATAGCATTTGGCCATCAAATTATGAGCTAGACCTTCAAGTTCCTTAGTCTCGGTGGAATTCATCTGATAGGAGGTCAATCTGGTGCAATGCCTCAGAAAAAAGGGGTAGTCCATCCAGAATATTTTCCGGGAATACATCTTGAAACCTGTCTAATAATGGAAGGACTTCACGAAAAAGGACTTTTTCGAAGAGCACCTGAAATCAAAGATCATGTTGTTTATTAATAGAGCTTGTATTGATGCAAAATTTGTTGTTACTTACTGATGAGGACATCAGGTCGTACATCCAACCAGGAGACCAGACTGGCCGACCAGGAAGCTTGCCCGAGACAGCAGGACCATCTGGCGTGCCTGCCGGACCAGACAGTACCGCCGGACCCTCGACCTATAGGACCAGACCGGTCAACATCGCCGGCGGAGAGCCCCAAGCTTCCGGCACACTTGGTGGGGACGTGAATGACACCGCCGGTCCCCCTGATGACACCGCCGACTCCGAGATCAACTTGGCCGGTCCTGAAGTCATTCCGGCCAGTACCGCGCACAATCCAGCCGGTACAGCCGATCCAGCCGAGTACACGCGCACTTCCACTTCTACACAAGAGGACTCGGACAAAATGAGCTACCAGCTCCAGGACATGCACCTAGAAGAAGTATCTACACCAGTGGTACCTCAAGGAGCAATGACAAGAAGCAGATCAAGGGCACTCTTCCACAAATTCAGCTTATGTGTCGACAAGCTCCTAGAGGAAGATCGACTAAGGACAATGGGCCAAAAATGCAAGGAAGAGTCCAATGGCTTCTCAACAACACAAGAGACATCAGAGACTTGGGCTTTAGTGGCAAGAGAGGTCAGGGCCCAAAGATTATTAACCCTACTCCAAGTCGAAGACTAGGAGCAAGGCGCGTGCATGCCACAAGGACGGCCACCTTCCATTTCTTGGCCGTGAGGTGGGTTAAGGTAAGTTTACATTCGAATATATGCCTCTTTCTGTTTTGCAGGGTAGGATCTAGTTGCTTTACATTTTTGAGTCAAAAACATTTTAGGAATAGGTCCTTTTTCGGATATGCACTTTTGTATCTTTTCCTTTTGTGCACTTTTGTAAACTTTCCTTTTATTTGTTTGAGTCGACCCTAGAAGGTCAAGCTGTCGAGCATATTAATAAGACTCCTTCCAGCATTGTAGTTCGACAACCTTTTTGATTATTAATAAAGTAGAACTTTTTCCCTACGAGCTTTCTCTCAAGAGAGACTTGTGCGCTTAGAACCTAGTTGAGACCAGCCCTCCTAGATCTAAGTTTGTGATTTATCACGAGGTTCATCACCCCTCGTGTGGTTCACTTCACCCTTCCATCTTTTACCAACCAGAAAACCCCCCATCCAGAAGCCTAAGGTTGAGTTTCTCACCTAATCTTCTACAAACAGCCCACGCGCATACATCCTTGAATCAAGGCTTGTATCATTTTGGTATCAGAGCTTAAAGCTCCTAAACCAGGTTGTTTTTATCCTTTTGCTTGTTTTGTTTTGTGTTCTTGCATTAGTTTAAGTCGCATTCAAGAAAAATAAAAAAAAATAACCTCAAACTCCAAACCGAGTGCATCTAGCCTTCTACGTGTATCACTAGGGTTTAGATTCACTTTTGCATTGCCATTCACGTTTTTCTTTTTGTTTAATTCATATTTCCATTAATTTTAAGTTAAATTAAAAAGAAAAGAAAAAGAAAAGAAAAGAAAATACGAAAATACCCAAAAGAATTCGAATTGGACAGCTAAGCACAAGTTGTCTAGGAAGTTTCCTTTTTACGAATTTCCTTTCCTTAGGATTTTTCCTTTTTGCATTTTTTCAAAACCCTTATAAAAAAAAAACCCTCCTAACAATTTAGGAGCATCCTAACTTGTCTTCTTTCTTTGTAGCACACCATGGGAGAAGAGAATAGAGAAGCAGCCGAAGCCATGATGGCCATGTTCACCACACTCCAAACACAACTCGCATCCATAGGCGAGAGGTTGGAGCGCGTGGAAGGACCGGTGAGATTCCAGGCCATAAGGCACGTGAGAGCCTGAGCAAGACCATGCTGAGGGTCCTGAGCACCTTAGGACACGGCACGAACAGGAGGAGCCCCAGCCAGATGGAGATGAGCACACACAACCTCATAACTATCACCATAGGCGAGAGGACCTCCACGGCAACCAGAGGCAGAAGATGATGGCTTCGAGCCATATGGTCTTCACCAGAGACCAAGGATGCCTCCTAGACATCATGAGGATGGAGATGAACATGCATACAACCGGGTAACTCATCCTGATGTTAAGCTAACTCCTCCAAGTTTTGCAGGAAAAGTAGACCCCGAGGCTTACCTAGATTGGGAGAGAAGAATGGATAATATCTTCGATTATTACAACCAACTAGGGCCTAGGAGAGTCTCAATGGCGGTAGCACAACTCATGGACAATGCCCTCATCTGGTGGGATCGTGAGGTATCTGACAGAAGGAGGAAAAGAATGAGGCCCATAGTATTGACATAGGAAAATTAAATAAGACCTATCTTGACCTACAAGGCAAGTGTGAGCACGAAAATTCAGTTTGAATAACAAGGGAAATGAAAAAGGATGGGTTATTATTAACCACATGGTTGAAGTGGTTAAATAGCTACCTTGGGAGAAGAATCAAGGTGAAAAAGTCATGCCCATGCTGCACACAGTCTTGGCAACCACACCAAACAGTCATGCCCATGCTGCAAACAGTCTTGGCAACCACACCAAACAGTCATGCCCATGCTGTCTCCTCTCTTCTCATTGGTTGTTGACAGGCTCCTCCTCTATTCAAACTCATCCACAAGTTTGAATTCGTTTTTCTTTTGTGTTCACATTGTAAATCCTCTATAAAAGGGCTGTAAAGACTCAATGTATAATATACTCTTAGGAGATTCTTCTCCATAAGTCTAAGACATTTCTCATTTTTCTCGTACTTCTCTTTGAGTTTTCAGATTCAATTCTTCACATTTCTCCTCTATAATCTCAATATTCTTACATGGTATCAGAGCATAAGATCATTCTTTTATCTTTTTTACTCAAATCTCTCAATTTCTAATCTAAAATTCTGTCAAAAATCTCTCAGTCTTTAGACTAAAAAAACTCACGGTTTCATTCAACCATAAAAGCTGCTTCCTTTGAGCTCTTCAAAGCCTAACAATGGAGGATACAGTTCAAATTAGTTCCAGCCTGAAACCTACGGTGATAGCAGTAGTTCTCAAAGGTTTGAACTACACATTATGGTCAAGAACCATCAAGACAGCCATTTGTGGCAAAGGACTTTGGAATCACATCTTGGAGGATAATACTCCATCTATAGATGATCCAAAGGAGAAGAAGGATTAGGCAACAAGAAAAGAAGAAGCTAGGTGGTTCCAAGAAGATCAATCAGTCCTTGGATTCCTCCAAAATTCATTGAACCCATCCATTCTTGAAGCTTATTCACATTGTGAAACTGCCAAGTCTCTTTGGGACACTCTCAAGAGGGTGTATGGGGATGTTTCAAACCTCAGCCGTGTGTATGAGGTTAAGACGGCTCTCAATGATCTACACCAAGAGGATATGGAGTTCACAAAATTCCTGGGCAAGTTCCAGTCAACATGGTCCGAGCTTGACATGTTGAGACCAAGTTCTATGGATCCCAAAGGTGCTTAATGAAAGGAAGGAACAAGACAAGATATTTGGGCTCCTTCTCAACCTAAATCCAGCCTTTAAGGATGTGATTAAGTCCATCCTGAGAGAGCCAAAACTCCCTGATTTCGAAGGGGTGTGCTCACGGATTCAAAGGGAGCAAGGCAACATTGGTTTGTTTGGTGGTAAAGGAGAACTAGTCATGGCCAACAAAAGCGTGTTTAAGCAAGAGGATAGGAAGAGTGTGATGTGTGAGCATTGTAAGAGGAATGGCCACATCAAGGACAAGTGCTGGATACTTCATCCTCATCTCAAGCCAAACCGGTTCAAGGATTCAAAGGCTAACATCTCTCAAATGGTGCAACTGAACCGGCAAGTTCATCCAACCAAGGAGGGGAGCTAGCTATGAATGTATCCATGGAGTATGTTAAGAAGAGTGACTTGGAGGATCTCATCAAGGCCTTTGCCTCAAAACTCTCCGGTATCACACTCTACTCCCATAAATCGCTTGATAAACCAGATCATAAGTTGGTAGTGGATTCAGGTGCTTCTCACCATATGATTAGCAATGCTAGGTTGTTAAAAAACATTGAACCATGTCTAGGACAAGTAACTATAGCTGATGGTAAGGGTATTCCAATTGAAGGAACCGGAAAATTAAGACTATTTGACAAAGAAACTAATGCATTCTTTGTACCTAAATTTAAGTTTAATCTAGTTTCTGTCAAAAAGGCTACTAAAGACCTCAATTGCAATGTTACATTTGGGCCTAACAATGTTTACTTTCAGGATATTAAGAGTGGTAAGATACTTGGAGGTGGTGTAACTCAAGATGAGCTTTATGTTCTTGAAGACCCTCCAAGCAATTTGGATTCCTTAGCTTTCAAATCATGTGTTTTTGCTAATAAAAATGTCTTATGGCATGCTAGATTAGGACATCCTCATGCTCGTGCTTTAAGCTTAATAATTCCTAATGTCGCTTATGATCACTCAGTTTGTGAGGCTTGTATCCTCGGCAAACATTGTCGTGTTGTTTTTCCTAAATCGTCTACAATTTATGAGCATTGCTTTGATTTAGTACATTCCGATGTTTGGACCTCACCTTACATGTCTAGAGATAGGAATAAATACTTTGTGACCTTTATAGATGAGAAATCGAATATACATGGGTTACATTACTTCCATCTAAAGATAGGGTTTATGAGGCATTTATAAACTTTCATAATTATGTTACTAATCAATTCAATGCCAAGATCAAGGTGTTAAGATCAGATAATGGAGGGGAATACACAAGTCAAAGATTCAAAGCTCATCTAAACAAACATGGAATACTACATCAAACTAGCTGTCCACACACACCTCAACAAAATGGAGTTGCTGAAAGGAAGAACCGACACTTAATGGAAGTAGCAAGATCCATGATGTTTCATACCAATGTTCCTAAAAGTTTTTTGGGGAGATGCAGTCTTGGTTGCTTGCTACCTCATCAATCGGATTCCAACCAAAGTCTTGCAAGATATATCCCCATTTGAGGTACTCAATAAAACTAAACCTTTCATTGATCATTTACGTGTATTTGGGTGTGTGTGCTTTGTGTATGTTCCAGGTGATCTAAGAAACAAGTTGGAGGCAAAGAGCATCAAGTGTATGTTTCTTGGATATTCAGCAACACAAAAGGGTTATAAGTGCTATGATCCGAGCAACAACAGGACATATGTGTCTAGAGATGTCAAGTTCATAGAAGAACGAAGCTATTATGATCAGAAAGATTGGGAAGGATTGAAGGATCTCTCCAGGTCACCTTCTGATTTGGCTACGAGTTTGAGGTTTCTCTTGAATCATTTGGGAAATGATCTGCCAAAGGATTCAAGACACGAAGAAACAAGAACCTTAAGTAGTTCACAAGATACCCAAGAGAATGAACAAGGGGTGGTAACTCAAGACCCAACTCCAATCCAAGAAGAAGCTATGGCCCAAAATCAAGAACAAGACGACTTGGAAGTGGGTATAGAGGAACCTATTCACCAAATGGAAGAGGGAACGGTTGTAGAGGAGGCTGCACCACCTGTTCAGCATTTAAGGAGGAGTACTAGACTTAGGAACACTAGGGTATTCTACAACAACCAGGCCGTGGCTCATCCAATACAAGCTGTTTGTTCCCTTGACCTCTTGCCATCTAGTCATCAAGCATTCCTTGGAAAGATTGAACAAAGTCAGATTCCAAGGACTTTTGAAGAAGCTGAGAGCAAGAAAGAATGGTTAGATGCAGTAAGAGATGAGAAGGGAGCTATGGAAAGGAATCATACATGGGATATACAAGAACTTCCCCAAGGCAAGAAGGCTGTGAGTTCCAAGTGGGTGTTCACCATCAAGTATAAGAGCAATGGGGACATAGAAAGGTACAAGGCACGTCTAGTTGCAAGAGGTTTCACTCAGACATATGGAGAGGACTATTCTGATACATTTGCACCGGTGGCTAAGCTACACACTGTAAGGGTTGTTCTTTCACTAGCTACGAATCTGACTTGGGACTTATGGCAAATGGATGTCAAGAACGCATTCTACAAGGAGAACTTGAAGAGGAAGTGTATATGACTCCACCACCAGGCCTTGAAGACTTTTGCAAAGAGGGACAGGTTCTAAGACTTAGGAAGGCAATATATGGGTTGAAGCAGTCACCAAGGGCCTGATATCACAAATTAAGCTCCACACTTACTAATAATGGGTTTAGGAAATCCCATTCAGATCATACTTTGTTCACTCGTCAAAACTCCAAAGGAATCGTGGCGGTCTTGGTTTATGTGGATGACCTTATCATCACAGGAGATGATAGGGAAGGAATTCAGTCCACAAAGGCCTTCTTAAACAGATCATTTGACATCAAGGATCTTGGAGAGTTGAAGTACTTCTTGGGTATTGAAGTGTGTCGGTCTCAAGAAGGGCTCTTTCTATCCCAAGGAAAGTATGCTCTTGATCTGTTGACAGACACGGGAAAGCTTGGGGCTAAACCGGCCAAAACTCCTCTTGAAGATGGCTACAAGGTCAACGGAAAGGGGGAGAAAGCTGATGAGTTATTTAAGGATGTTTCTAGTATAGGAGACTAGTTGGGAAGCTGATCTACCTCACCCTCACACGACCAGACTTGTGTTTTGCTGTGAATCAAGTAAGTCAACATATGCAAAAGCCTACTGTATATCATTGGAGCATAGTAGAAAGGATCCTTAGATACATCAAAGGATCTCCTGGTCAAGGTATATGGATGGGCAAGAATGGGAACACTGAGATTTTCGGGTATTGTGATGCGGATTGGGCTGGTGATAGGGTGGATAGGAAATCAACCACTGGGTATTGCACCTTCGTTGGTGGGAACTTAGTCACTTGGAAGACTAAGAAGCAGAAGGTGTATCATGTTCTAGTGCTGAAGCAGAATATAGGGCTATGAGGAAGCTGACAAATGAAGTAACTTGGCTCAAAGCACTCTTGAAAGATTTCGGTATTGCACACCCAGGGCCAATTACCTTCCATTGTGATAATCAGGCAGCCATTCACATAGCTTCAAACTCAGTGTTTCACGAGAGGACCAAGCACATAGAGATCGACTGCCATAAGGTTAGGGAGAAAGTTCAAGATGGAACCATTCTGCCATGTTATACAAGGAGTGAAGACCAACTAGCTGACATCTTCACAAAGGCAGCAAGTTCAAAGTTTGCAAGAACATCTTTAGCAAACTTGGGCTTGTTGATTTATCACACCCATGATCAAAGGTCTCCTAATCCAAGAGCAACACACTCTTTTTCCATTATTAAGGTTTTGTCCCAAGTGGTTTTCCTTAATAAGGTTTTTAATGAGGTGTTGCCTTGGGTTCCCAAGCTTAAGACTTTTGGGTGATTCCAAAGTCTTTAGCTTGAGGGGGAGTATTGACATAGGAAAATCAAATAAGACCTATCTTGACCTACAAGGCAAGTGTGAGCACGAAAATTCAGTTTTTGAATAACAGGGAAATGAAAAAGGATGGGTTATTATTAACCACATTGTTGAAATGGTTAAATAGCTACCTTGGGAGAAGAATCAAGGTGAAAAAGTCATGCCCATGCTGCACACAGTCTTGGCAACCACACCAAACAGTCATGCCCATGCTGCACACAGTCTTGGCAACCACACCAAACAGTTATGCCCATGCTGCACACAGTCTTGGCAACCACACCAAACAGTCATGCCCATGCTGTCTCCTCTCTTCTCATTGGTTGTTGACAGGCTCCTCCTCTATTCAAACTCATCCACAAGTTTGAATTCGTTTTTTTTTTTGTGTTCACATTGTAAATCCTCTATAAAAGGGCTGTAAAGACTCAATGTATAATATACTCTTAGGAGATTCTTCTCCATAAGTCTAAGACATTTCTCATTTTTCTCATACTTCTCTTTGAGTTTTCAGATTCAATTCTTCACATTTCTCCTCTATAATCTCAATATTCTTACAGCCTCCAAGTAATCCAATCTATCCCAAACTGCATGATGCCAAGCATTATGCTTCATTTGTAAACCTTTGCTTAATAAGCACCTGTGATCAGATTAGAATGAACAATTTATCTTGCCGATCAACTTGACATGTATGCACTAAATCGTCTTAAAAAATATTTTTCCTGGAATAAAGAAAACTTTTTTTATCCATCCATTTATTTCTATTCATTCGATCCAAATCGGAATTCCTTTTCTTCTCAATACTGAAAATAAAGTAGTACCGATCAGGCAAGCAAAAAATTGTTATTTGAATTCATTCAGAGTTCAGAATGACACGAATCCAACGCCCAAGTAAAGCTAGCCTAATTTTCTATAATGTGATAAAATTTTAGACTGAAATAGCAACGACAAAGCCTCCAAGTAATCCAATCTATCTCAAACTTCCTGATGCCATGCATTATGCTTGATATATACGCCGTTACTCAAGGAACACCTATGATCAGTTTAGAATGTTCAATCTAAATGGCTGATTAACTTGACATTTATGCACTAAATCGTCTTTAACTTTTGACTCAGAGTTCAGAATGACACGAATGCAACGCCCAAGTTAAGCTAGCTCAATTTTCTATATTGTGACAAAATTGACAACCGAAATAGCTACGGCAAAGCCTCCAACTAGTCCAATGTATCCCAAATTGCGTGATGCCATGCATTATGCTTCATTTATAAGCCTTTTACTCAAGCAACACCAATGAATACTTTAAAATGATCATTTTAACCAGCTAATCAACTTGACATCTCCGCACTAAATGTCTTTAACTTTTGATTTAGAACAAAAAATGCCATGAATCCAACACTCACGTTAAGCTAGATCAATTTTTTATATTGTGACAACATTTGAGATTGAAAGAGCTACGACAAATCCTCAATGTAATCCAATGTATCCCAAAAGGCGTGATGCCATGCATTATGCTTCATTTATAAGCCTATACTCAAGGAGCACCAATGATCCATTTAGAATGATCATTTTAACTCGCCAATTAACTTGTTATTTCCGAACTAAATCATCCATAATTTTTGATGTAGAGTTTAGAATTGCACGAATACAATGCCCATGTTAATCTAGCTCAATTGTCTATATAGTGACAAAATTTAAGACCGAAATAGCTATGATAAAGCCTCCAAGTAATCCAATCTATCCAAAACTGTGTGATGCCAAGAATTATGTTTCATTTGTAAACCTTTTCTTAATGAGGACCAGTGATCAGCTTAGAATGAACAATTTAACTGGCCGATCAACTTGACATGTATGCACTAAATCGTCTTTAACTTTTTTTTCCTGCAATAAAGAAAACTTTTTTTATCTGTCCATTTATATGGATAAATCCTCCAAGTAATCCAATCTATCCCAAACTGCCTGATGGCATGCATTATGCTTGATATGTCCGCACTAAGTCGTGCGTAACTTTTTATTAAGAGTTCAGAATGACACAAATACAACGCCCACGTTAAGCTAGCTCAATTTTCTATATTGTAACAAAATTTAATACCAAATAGCTATGACAAAGCCTCCAAGTAATCTAATCTATGCCAAACTGCATGATGCCAAGCATTATGCTTCATTTGTAAATCTTTGCTTAATGAGCACGAGTGATTAGCTTAGAATGATAAATTTCACTGCTCAATCAACTTGACATGTATGAACTAAACCATCTTTAACTTTTTTTCCTGGAATAAAGAAAACTTTTATTTATCCATTCATTTATATGTATCCACTCTATCCATATCGAAATTCCTTTTTTTGTCGATACTGATAACAAAGTAGTACCAATCATGCAAGCAAAAAAGTATTATTTGAATTCATTCAGAGTTCAGAATGACACGAATCCAATGCCCACAATAATCAAGCTCATTTTTCTATATTGTGACAAAATCTAAGACCGAAATAGCTACGAAAAAATCTTCATGTAATCCAATCTATCCCAAGCTACGTGATGTCATGGATTATGCTTCATTCATACACCTTTACTCAATGAGCACCAATGATCAGTTTATAATGATCATTTTAACTAGCTGATCAACTTGACATGTGCGCACTTAATCGTTTTAAACTTTTGATTCAGAGTTCAAAATGACATGAATCCAACACCCACATTAAACAAGCTCAATTTTCTATATTGTGACAAAATGTAAGGCCAAAATAGCTATGACAAAGCCTCTAAGTAATCCAATCTATTCCAAACCGTGCGATGCCATGCATTATGCTTCATTTGTAAACCTTTGCTTAATGAGCACCAATTATCAGATTAGTGCGGATATGTCAAGTTGATTGGCCAATTAAAATGATCATTATAAACTTATCATTGGTGCTCCTAGAGTAAAGGCTTATAAATGAAGCATAATTAATGGCATCTTGCAGTTTGGGTTACATTGAATTACTTGGAGGCTTTTTCGTAGCTCTTTAAGTCTGAAATGTTGTAAAAATATTGAAAATTGAGCAAGCTAAAGTGGGCGTTAGATTCGTGCCATTCTGAGATCTAAATCAAAAGTTACATATGATTTAGTACGAACATGTCAAGTTGATCGGCCAGTTGAAATGATCTTTCTAAACTGATCATCGGTGCTTCTTAAGTAAAAGCTTATAAATGAAGCGTAATGCATGGCATCAGGAATTTTGGGATACATTGGATTACTTGGAGGCTTTTTCGTAGCTCTTTCTGTCTCAAATGTTGTCACAATAATGAAAATTGAGCTAGCTTAACATGGGCGTTGGATTCGTGTCATTCAGAACTCTAAATAAAAAGTTACGGACGATTTAGTGCGGACATGTCAAGTTGATCAGCCAGTAAAAATGATCATTCTAAACTAATCATTGGTGCTCCTTAAGTAAAGGCATATAAATAAAGCATTATGTATTGCATCACGCAAGGTCGAATACATTGGATTACTTGGAGGCTTTGGCGTAGCACGTTCATTCTCATATGTTGTCACAATATACAAAATTGAGCTAGCTTAACGTGGGAGTTGGATTCGAGTAATTCTGAAGTCTAAGTCAAAAGTTACAAACGATTTAGTGCGGACTTGTCAAGTTGGTCGGCCAGTTAAAGTGGTCATTCTAAGTTGATCATTGGTGCTCCTTGAGTAAAGGCTATAAATGAAGAATAATGCATGGAATCACACAATTTAGGATACATTGGATTACTTGGAGACTTTGTCGTAGCTCTTTTAGTCTCAAATGTTGTCACAATATAAAACATTGAGCTAGCTTAAAGTGGGTGCTGGATTCGTGTCGTTCCGAACTCTAAATCAAAAGTTACAAACGATTTCGTGCATACATGTCAAGTTGATTGGCCAGTTAAAATGATAAATCCAAACTGATCATTGGTGCTGCTTTAGTAAATGCTTACAAATGAAGCATAATGCATGGCATCACGGAGTTTGGGATACATTGGATTACTTTTAGGCTTTTTCGTAGCTCTTTCAGTGTGAATTGTAATCATAATATGGAAAATTGAGATAGCTTAACATGGTCGTTGGATTCGTGTCATTCTTAACTATAAATCAAAAGTTATGGACGATTTAATGCGGACATGTCAAGTTGATTGGAAAGTTAAAAGGATCATTCTAAACTGATCATTGGTGCTGCTTGAGCAAAGGCTTATATATATGAAGCGGAATGCATGGGAACACGCAGTTTGGAATAGATTGGATTACTTGGAGAATTTTTCATAGCTATCGGTGTTAAATTTTGTTACAATATAGAAAATATAGATAGGTTAACGTGTGCGTTGGATTCGTGTCATTCTAAACTCTAAATAAAAAGTTATAAATGATTTAGTGCGGATCGACCAGTTAAAATGATAATTATAAACTGATCATTGGTGTTCCTTAAGTAAAGAATAAAAAAATGTAGCATAATGCATGGCATCACACAGTTTGGGATAGATTGGATTACTTGGAGGCTTTGTCATATCTACTTTGGACTTAAATTATTTCACCATTTTGAAAATTTTGCTAGCTTATCGTGGGCGTTGGATTCGTGTAATTTGAACTCTAAATCAAAAGGTACGAACGATTTAGTGTGGACATATCAAGTTGATTGGCCAGTTAAATGGTCATTCTAAACTGATCATTGAGGCTCCTACAGTAAATGCTTATAAATGAAGCATAATGCATGGCATCATGGAGTGTGGGGTATATTAGATTCCTTGGAGGCTTTCTCGTAGCTCTTTTAGTCACAAATAAAGTCACAATATAGAAAATTAAGCTAGTTTAACGTGGGCATTGTATTCGCGTCATTCTGAACTCTAAATACAAAGTTACAAACGTTTTAGTGCGGACATGTCAAATTGATCGACCAGTTAAAATGATCGTTCTAATCTGATTATTGTTGATCCTTGAGTAAAGACTTATAAATGAAGCATAATGCATGGAATCACGAGGTTTGGGATACATTTGATTATTTCGAGGCTTTTTCTCTAGCTCTTTTAGTATCAATTATTGTCACAATTTAGAAAAGTAGGCTAGCTTAATGTGGGCATTGTATTCGTGTCATTATGAAATCTAAATCAAAATTTATGGACGATTTATTGCGTACATGTCAAATTGATCGGCAAATTAAACTGATCATTGGTGCTCCTTAAGTAAAGGCTTATAAATGAAGCATAATGCTTGGCATAACCCAGTTTAGGATACATTGGATTATTTGGATGCTTTTTCGTAGCTCTTTCAAACTCAAATGGTGTCACAATATAGAAAATTGAGATAGCTTAGCGTGGGCGTTTAATTCTTGTCATTTCGAACTCTAAATCAAAAGTTACGGATGATTTAGTGTGGACATATGAAGTTGATCCGCCAGTTAAAATGATCATTCTAAACTGATCATTGGTTCTCCTTGAGTGACGGCTGATGAATGAAGCATAATGCATGGCATCACGCACATTGGAATAGTTTGGATTACTTGGAGGCTTTGTCGTAGTGTATTTCGGTCATAAATTTTGTCATAATATAGAGACATGAGGTAGCTTAATGTGGGCATTCGATTCGTGTCCTTTCCAACTCTAAAGCAAAAGTTACAGACGATTTAGTGCGGACATGTGATGTTGATCGACCAATTAAAATGATCATTCTAAACTTATCATTGGTGCTCCATGAGTAAAGGGTTATAAATGAAGCATAATGTATGGCATCACGAAGTTTGGGATATATTGGATTACTTGGAGGCTTTTTCGTAGCTCTTTCAGTGTGAAATGTTATCACAATATGGAAAACTGAGATACCTTAACATGTGCACTGGATTCGTGACATTCTGAACTATAAATCAAAAGTTATGGACGATTTATTGCGGACATGTGAAGTTGAACGGAAAGTTAAAATGATCATTGTAAATTGATCATTGGTGCTGCTTGAGTAAAGGCTTATATATGAAGCGGAATGCATGGGATCACGCAGTTTGGAATATATTGGATTAATTGGAGGATTTTTCGTAGCTATTTTGATGTTAAATTTAGTTACAATATAGAAAATATAGCTATGTTGACATGGGCGTTGGATTCGTGTCATTCCAAACTCTAAATAAAATGTTATAGACGATTTAGTGCGGACATGTCAAGTTGATCGACCAGTTAAAATGATAATTCTAAACTGATCATTGGTGTTCCTTAAGTAAAGGATAATAAATGTAGCATAATGCATGGCATCACGCAGTTTGGGATAGATTGGATTCCTTGGAGGCTTTTTCGTAGCTACTTTGGACTTAAAGTATGTCACAATTTTGCAAATTGAGCTAGCTTAGCGTGGGCGGTTGATTCGTGTCATTTGAACTCTAAACCAAAAGGTACGGACGATTTAATGCAAACGTTTCAAGTTGATCGGCCAGTTAAATGGTCATTCTAAACTGATCATTGAGGCTCCTACAGTAAATGGTTATAAATAAAGCATAATGCATGGCATCACGGAGTTTGGGATACATTAGATTACTTGGAGGCTTTGTCGTAGCTCTTTTAGTCACAGATGTTGTCACAATATAGAAAATTAAGCTAGCTTAACGTGGGCATTGTATTCGTGTCATTTTGAACTCTAAATGCAAAGTTATAGATGATTTAGTGTGGTCATGTCAAGTTGATCGACCAGTTAAAATGATCATTCTAAACTGATTATTGGTGATACTTGAGTAAAGACTTATACATGAAGCATAATGCATGGAATCACAAGGTTTGGGATACATTGGATTACTTCAAGGCTTTTTTGTAGCTCTTTTAGTCTCAAATGTTATCAAATTATGGAAAATTGGGCTACCTTAATGTGGGCATTGTATTCGTGTCAATGTGAAATCTAAATCAAAAGTTACGAACGATTTAGTGTGGACATGTCAAATTGATCGGCAAGTTAAAATGATTATTCTAACTAATCATTGGTGCTCCTTAACTAAAGGCTTATAAATGAAGCATAATGCATGGCATCACCCAGTTTAGGATACATTGGATTACTTGATGCTTTTTCGTAGCTCTTTCAATCTCAAATGGTGTCACAATATAGAAACTTGAGCTATCTTAATGTGGGCGTTGAATTCTTGTCATTTCGAACTCTAAATGAGAAGTTACGGATGATTTAGTGTGCATATGTCAAGTTGATCGGCCAGTTAAAATGATCATTCTAAATTGATCATTGGTTCTCCTTGAGAAAAGGCTGATAAATGAAGCATAATGCATGGAATCACGCATATTGGAATAGTTTGGATTACTTGGAGGCTTTGTCGTAGTGTATTTTGGTCTTAAGTTTTGTCACAATTAAGAAAATTGAGCTAGCTTAACATGGGCGTTGGATTCGTGTCATTTTGAACTCTAAATCAAAAGTTATGGACGATTTAGTGCGGACATATCAAGTTAATCGAAAAGTTAAAATGATCATTGTAAACTGACCATTGGTGCTGCTTGAGTAAAGGCTTATATATAAAGCGGAATGCATGGGATCACGCAGTTTGGAATAGATTGAATTACTTGTAGGATTTTTCGTAGCTATTTTGATGTTAAATTTTGTTACAATATAGAAAATATAGCTAGGTTAACGTGCGCGTTGGATTCGTGTCATTCCGAACTGTAAATAAAATGTTATAGACAATTTAGTATGGACATGTCAAGTTGATCGACCTGTTGAAATGATAATTCTATACTGATCATTGGTGTTCCTTAAGTAAAGGATAATAAATGTAGCATAATGCATGGCATCACGCAGTTTGTGATAGATTGGATTACTTGGAGGCTTTGTCGTATCTATTTTGGACTTAAATTATGTATCAATTTTGAAAATTGTGATAGCTTATCGTTGGCGTTGGATTAGTGTCATTTGAACTCTGAATCAAAAGGTACGGACCATTTAGTGCGGACATGTCAATTTGATCGGCTAGTTAAATGGTCATTCTAAAATTATCATTGAGGCTCCTATAGTAAATGCTTATAAATGAAGCATAATGGCATGGCATCACGGAGTTTGGGATACATTAGATTCCTTGGAGGCTTTGTCGCAGCTCTTTTAGTCACAAATGTTGTCACAATATAGAAAATTAAGCTAGGTTAACGTGGGCATTGTATTCGTGTCATTCTGAACTCTAAATACAATGTTAGAGACGATTTTGTGTGGACATGTCAAGTTTATCGACTAGTTTAAATGATCATTTTAAACTGATTATTGGTGCTCCTTGAGTAAAGACTTTTAAATGCAGCCTAATGCATGGAATCCCGAGGTTTGGGATACATTGGATTACTTCGAGGCTTTTTCGTAGCTCTTTTAGTCTCAAATGTTATCACAGTATTGAAAATTGGGCTAGTTTAATGTGGGCATTGTATTCGTGTCATTTTAAAATCTAAATCAAAAGTTACAGACGATTTAGTGCGGACATGTCAAATTGATGGGCAAGTTAAAATGATCATTCTAACTAATCATTGGTGCTCCTTAAGTAAAGGCTTATAAATGAAGCATAATGCATGGCATCACCCTGTTTAGGATACATTGGATTACTTGGATGCTTTTTCATAGCTCTTTCAATCTCAAATAGTGTCACAATATAGAAACTTGATCTAGCTTAACGAGGGCCTTGAATTCTTGTCATTCCGAACTGTAAAAGAAAAGTTACAGATGATTTATTGTGAACTTTTCAAGTTGATCAGCCAGTTAAAATGATGATTCTAAATTGATCATTGGTTCTCTTTGCGAAAAGGATGATAAATGAATCATAATGCATGGCGTCACACATATTGGAATAGTTTGGATTACTTGGCGGCTTTGTCGTAGTGTATTTTGGTCTTAAATTTTTTCACAATACAGAAAATTGAGCTAGCTTAACGTGGGCATTGGATTTGTGTCATTTTGAACTCTAAATCAAAAGTTATGGACGATTTAGTGTGTACATGTCAAGTTGATCGAAAAGTTAAAATGCTCATTGTAAACTGATTGTTGGTGCTGCTTGAGTAAAGGCTTATATATGAAGCAGAATGCATGAGATCACACAGTTTGTAATAGATTGGATTACTTTTAGGATTTTTCGTAGCTATTTTGATGTTAAATTTTGTTACAATATAGAAAATATAGCTAGGTTAACGTGGGCATTGGATTCGTGTCATTTTGAACACTAAATAAAATGTTATAGACGATTTAGTGCGGATATGTCAAGTTGATTGACAAGTTAAAATGATAATTCTAAACTGATCACTGGTGTTCCTTAAGTAAAGGATAATAAATGTAGCATAATGCATGGCATCACGCAGTTTGGGATATACTGGATTGCCTGGAGGCTTTGTCAGAGCTATTTTGGACTTAAATTATGTTACAATTTTGATTAAATTATGTTACAATTTTGAAAATTGTGCTAGGTTAACGTGGGCATTGGATTCGTATCATTTGAACTCTAAATCAAAAGGTATGGATGATTTAGTGTGGACATGTCAACTTAATCTGCTAGTTAAAATGATCATTTTAAACTGATCATTGGTGCTCCTTGTGTAATGGCTTATAAATGATGCATAATGCATTGCATCACTCTGTTCGGAATATATTGGATTACTTGAAGGCTTTGTCGTAGCTATTTCGGTCTTAAAATTTGTCAGAATATAGAAAATTGGATTCCTGTCATTTCAAACTCTAAATCAAAAGTTACACACGATTTAGTGCAGACATGTCAAGTTGATCGACCAGTTAAAATGATCATTTTAAACTAATCATTGGTGATCCTTGAAAAAAGGCTTCTAAATGAATCATAATGCATGACATCACGCAATTTGGAAATAGTGGATTATTTAGAGGCTTTTTCGTAGCTCTTTCAATCTCAAATGGTGTCACAATTTGGAAAATGGAGCTAGCTTAACGTGGCGTTGGACTCAGGCTATTTTGAGCTCTAAATCAAAGTTAAAAAAGGTTTAGTGCACACATGTCAAGTTAATCTGCTAGTTAAACTGATCATTTTAAACTGATCATTTTAAACTGATCATTGCATCACGCAGTATGGAATAATTTGGATTCTTGGAGGCTATGTCATAGTGTATTTTGGTTTTAAATTTTGTCACAATATAGAAAATTGAGCTAGCTTAACGTGGTCGTTGGATTCGTGTTATTTCGAACTCTAAATTACAAGTTACAGACGATTTAGTGCGGACATATCAAGTTCATCGAACAGTTAAAATGATCATTCTAAACTGGTCATTGGTGTTCCTTAAGTGAAGGCTTATAAATGAAGCATAATGCATGGCATCACGCAGATTGGAATACTTGGGATTGCTTAAAGGATTTTTTGTACTGTATTTTGGTCTTAAATTTTGGCACAACGCAGTTTGGGATACATTCGATTGCGTAAAGGCTTTTTTGTAGTGTATTTTGGTTTTAAATTTTGTCACAATATGGAAAGTTGAGCTAGCGTAACGTGGACATTGGATTCGTGTCATTTCAAACCCTAAATCAAAAGTTTTAGACGATTTAGTGCGTACATATCGGCGGGTTAAAATGATCATTCTAAACTCATCATTGGTGCTCCTTGAGTAAAGGCTTATAAATGAAGCATAATGCATGACATAACGTAGTTTGGGATACATTGGATTACTTGGAAGCTTTGTCATAGCTCTTTCAATATCGAATGTTGTCACAATATAGAAAATTGATCTAGCTTAATATAGGCGTTGGATTCATGTAATTTTAAGCTCTAAATGAAAAGCTAAAGACGATTTATTTTGGACATGTCAAGTTGAGCAGCTAGTTAAAATGATCTTTCTAAACTGATCATTAGTGCTCCTTGAATAAAGGCATATAAGTGAAGCATAATGCATGACATCAGACAGTCTAGGTAGATTGGACTATTTGGAGTCTTTGGCGTAGTTATTTAGGTCTAAAATTTTGTCACAATATAGAAAATTGAGCTAGCATAACGTGGGTGTTGAATTTGTGTCATTCTGAGTTCTAAATCAAAAGTTTCGGACGAATTATTGCGGACATGTCAAGTTGATCGGTTAGTTAAAATGATCATTCTAAACTCCTCATTGGTGCTCCTTGAGTAAATGGTTATAAATGAAGTATAATGGATGGAATCATGATGTTTGGGATACATTGGATTACTTGGAGGCTTTGTCGTAGCTCTTTTAGTCTCAAATGTTGTCACACAATAGAAAATTGAGCTAGCTTAACGTGGGCGGTTGATTGATGTCATTCTGAACTCTAAATCTAAAGTTATGGACAATTTAGTGTGGATAGGTCAAGTTGATCGGCCAGTTTAAATGATCATTCTAAACTCATCATTGGTGCTCCTTGAGTAAAGGCTTAAAAATGAAGCATAATGCATGGCATCACACATTTTGGCATACATTGGATTACTTTGAGGTTTTGTCGTAGCTCTTTCCATCTCAAATGTTGTCACAATATAGAAAATCAAGCTAGCTTAACGTGGACGTTGGATTCTTGTCATTCTGAACTCTAAATCAAAAGTTATGGACGATTTAGTGCAGATATGTTAAGTTGATCGCCTACTTAAAATGACCATTTTAAACTGATCATTAGTGGTACTTGAGTAAAGTCTTATAAATGAAGTGTAATGCATGGCATCACGCAGTTTAGGATAGATTGGCTAACTTGGATGGTTTCGCGTAGCTATTTCAGACATAAATTTTGTCACAATATTTTAAATTGAGCTAGCTTAACGTGGTTGTTGGATTTGTTTCATTTTGAATTCTAAATCACAAATTACTAACGATTTAGTGCGGACATGTCAAGTTGATCGGCCTGTTAAAATGATCATTCTAAACTGATCATTGGTGCTCCTTAAGTAAAGGCATATAAATGAAGCATACTGCATGGTATCACGTAGTTTGGGATACATTGAGTAAAGACTTATAAAAAATACATGACATCACACAGTTTCAAATAGTTTGGATTACTTGGATGCTTTGTCGTAGTGTATTTCGGTCATAAATTTTATCACAACATAGAAAATTGAGCTAGATATACGTAGGCGTTGGATTCGTGTCATTTTAAATTCTAAATCAAAAGTTACATAGGATTTAGTGCGCACATTTCAAGTTGATCAGCCACTGAAAATGATCATTCCATATTGGGACAACATTTGAGACTGAAAGAGCTACGAAAAGCGTCCAAGTAATCCAGTGTATCCCAAACTACATGATGCCATGCATTATGTTTCATTTATAAGCTTTTACTTGAGAAGCACCAATGATCAGTTTATAATAATCATTTTAACTGCCTGCTCAATTAGACATGTCCGCAATAAATCATTTGTAACTTTTGATTTACAGTTCAGAATAACACAAATCCAATGCCCAAGTTAAGCTCGCCTAATTTTCCATATTTTGACAACATTTGACACTGAAAAGCTACAAAAAAGCCTCCAAGTAATCCAATGTATCCCAAACTGCATGATTCCATGTATTATGATTAATTTATAACCTTTACTTAAGGAGGACTAATGATCAGTTTATAATGATCATTTTAACTGGCCAATCAATTTGACATGTCCGCACTAAATCGTCCGTAACTTTTGATTTAGAGTTCAGAATGACACAAATCCAAAACCAGCGTTAACCTAGATCAATTTTCCATATTGTGGCAACTTTTGAGACGAAAAGTTCTACCAGAAAAAGCCTCCAAGTAATCTAATGTATCCTAAACTATGGGATGCCATGCATTATGCTTCATTTGTAGGTCTTTACTCAACCAGCACCATTAGGCAGTTTAGAATGATCATTTTAAGTAGCCGATCAATTGACATGTCCGCACTAAATCGTCCGTAACTTTTGCTTTAGTGTTCAAAATGACACGAATCCAACCCCAACATTAAACTAGCTCAATTTTCTATATTGTGACCACATTTGAGACTGAAAGAGGTACGACAAATCCCCTAAGTAATCCAATCTATTCCAAACTACGTGATGTCATGCATTATGCTTTATTTGTAAGGCTTTACTCAAGGATCACCGATGATCAGTTTAGAATGATCATTTTAACATGCCGATCAACTTGACATGTCCGCACTAAATCATCCGTAACTTTTGATTTACAGTTCAGAACGACACGAATCCAACACCCACTAAAGCTAGCTCAATTTTCTATATTGTGACAAAATGTAAGACCAAAATAACTACGACAAAGCCTCTAAGTAATCCAATCTATCTAAAACTTCGTGATGCCTTGCATTATGCTTAAGTTATAAGCCTTTACACAAGAACCACCAATGATAAGTTTAGAATGGTCATTTTTAATAGCTGATCAACTTGACATATCCCCACTAAATCGTCTTTAAATTTTGATTTAGAGCTCAAAATGACATGAGTTCAACACCCATGTCAAGCTAGCTGAATTTTCCATAATGTGACAACATTTGAGACTGCAAGAGTTGCAAAAATGTCTCCAAGTAATCCAATGTATCCCAAACTACGTGATGCGATGCATTATGCTTCATTTATAAGCCTTTGGTTAATGAGCACCAATGACTAGTTTAGAATGATCATTTTAACTGGCCGATCAACTTGAAATGTCTGCACTATATCCTTTGTCACTTTTGATTTACAGTTCGGAATGAAACGAATCCAACACCCACATTAAGCTCGCTCAATTTTCCATACTGTGATACATTTGAGACTGAAAAGCTACAAAAAAGCCTCCAAGAAATCCAATGTATCCCAAACTGCGTGATGCCATGCATTATGCTTCATTTCTCAGCCTTTACTTAAGGACAACCAATGATCAGTTTATAATGATCATTTTAACTTGGAATCCATTTGATATGTCCGCATTAAATCATCCATAACTTTTGATTTAGATTTCTGAATGAGACGAATCCAATGCCCGCGTTAAGCTAGCTCAATTTTCCATATGGTGACAACTTTTGAGATTGAAAGAGCTACAAAAAAGCCTCCAAGTAATCCAATGTATCACAAAATGCGTGATGCCATGCATTGTTATTCATTTATAACCCTTTACTCAAGGAGCACCACTGATAAGTTTAGAATTATCATTTTAACTGACCGATCAACTTGACATGTACGCACTGAATCGTCCGTAACTTTTGATATAAAGCTCAAAATGACACGAATCCAACACCCACATAAACCTAGCTCAATTTTCTATATTGTACCAACATTTGAGGCTGAAAGAGCAACGAAAAAGCCTCCAAGTAATCCAATATGTTCCAAAATGCGTGATGCCATGCATTATGCTTCATTTACAAGCCTTTACTCAATGAGCACCAATTATCAATTTAGAATGATCATTTTAACTCGCTGATCAACTTGACGTGTCCGCACTAAATCTTCCATCACTTTTGATTTAGAGCTCAAAATAACACGAATCTAATACCCACGTTAAGCTAGCTCAATTTTCTATATTGTAATAAAATGTAAGACCGAAATAGCTACGACAAAGCCTCCAAGTAATCCAATCTATTCCCAACTACGTGATTCCATGCATTACACTTCATTTATAAGCCTTTTCACAAGAATCACCAATGATAAGTTTAGAATGGTCATTTTTACTAGCTGATCAACTTGACATGTCCGCACAAAATCGTCTTTAACTTTTGATTTAGAGCTAAAATGTCATGAGTCCAACGGCCATGTTAAGCTAGATCAATTTTCAATATTGTGACAACATTTGAGACTGAAAAAGTCGCAAAAAAGTCTCCTTGTAATCCAATGTATCCCAAACTGCGTGATGCCAGGCAGTATGATTCATTTATAAGCCTTTACTTAATGAGCACCAATGAGCAGTTTAGAACAATCTTTTAATTGGCCGATCAAGTTGACATGTCCGCACTAAATCTTCCGTAAATTTTGATTTAGAGTTCTGAATGACACGAATACAACGCCCATGTTAAGCTCGATCAAGTTTTCATATTGTGACTGAAACAACTACGAAAATGCCTCCAAGTAATCCAATGTATCCCAAACTGCGTGATGCCATGCATTATGCATCATTTATAAGCCTTCACTCAAGTAGCCCCAGTGATAAGTTTAGAATGATCATTTTAACTATCTGATCAACTTGACATGTCCGCATTAAATCGTCTTTAACTTTTGATTTAGAGCTCAAAATGGCATGAGTCCAACGCCACGTCAAGCTATCACAATTTTCTATATTGTGACAGCATTTGAGACTAAAAGAGCTACGAAAAAGCGACTAAGTAATCCAATGTATATCAAACTGCGTGATGCCATGCATTATGCTTCATTTGTATGCCTTTACTCAAAGAGCACCAATGAGCAGCTTAGAACGATCATTTTAATTGGCCAATCAACTTGACATGTCCGCACTAAATCGTCCGTAACTTTTGATTTAGAGTTCAAAATGACACGAATCCAACACCAACATTAAGCTAGCTCTTTTTTCTATATTGTGACAATATTTGAGACCGAAAGAAGTACGAAAAAGCATCCAAGTAATCCAATGTATCCCAAACTGCGTGATGCCATGCATTATGCATCATTTATAAGCCTTTACTCAAGGAGCACCAGTGATAAGTTTAGAATGATCATTTTAAGAAGCTGATCAACCTGAAATGTACACACTTAAATCGTATTTAAAATTTGATTTAGAGCTCAAAAATACATGAGTCCAACACCCATGTTAAGCTAGCTCAATTTTCCATATTGTGAGAACATTTGAGACTGAAAGAGCTACGAAAAGCTTCTAAGAAATCCAATGTATCCCAAACTACGTGATGCCATGCATTATACTTCATTTATAAGCTTTTACTTGAGAAGCACCAATGATCAGTTTAGAATGATCATTTTAACTAGCCGATCAATTTGACATGTCCGCACTAAACTGTTCGTAACTTTTGATTTACAGTTCGGAATGAAACAAATCCAACGCCCATGTTAAGCTCGCTCAATTTTCCATACTATGATAACATTTGAGACTGAAAAGCTACAAAAAAGCCTCCAAAAAATACAATGTATCCCAAACTGCGTGATGCCATGCATTACGCTTCATTTCTAAGCCTTTACTTAACGACAACCAATGATCATTTTAACTTGGCAATCCATTTGATATGTCCACACTAAATCGTCCGTATTTTTTTTATTTAGATTTATGAATGAGACAAATCCAATGCTCACGTTAAGCTAGCTCAATTTTCCATATGGTGACAACTTTTGAGATTGAAAGAGCTACAAAAAAGCCTCCAAGTAATCAAATGTATCACAAACTACGTGATGCCATGAATTATGATTCATTTATAACCCTTTACTCATGGAGAACCATTGATAAGTTAGAATGATCATTTTAACTGACTGATCAACTTGACATGTTCGCACTAAATCGTCCGTAACTTTTGATACAAAGTTCAAAATGACACGAATCCAACACCCACGTAAAGCTAGCTCAATTTTCTATATTGTGCCAACATTTGAGACTGAAATAGCAACGAAGCGCCAATGATCAATTTAGAATGATTATTTTAACTGGCCAAATAATTTGACATGTCCGCACCAAATCGTTCGTAACTTTTGATTTACAATTCGGAATTATACGAATCCAACGTGCACGTTAAGCTGGCTCAATTTTCCATATTGTGACAACATTTGAGACTGAAAAAGATATGAAAAAGCAAGTTACCCAATGTATCCCCATCTTCATAATGCTATGCATTATGTTTCATTTATAAGCCTTTACTTAAGGAGCACCAATGATAAGTTTATATTGATCATTTTTACTAGCCCCAATCAATTTGACATGCCCGCACTAAATCGTCCATAACATTCAATTTAGAGTTCAGAATGACACGAATCAGATGCCCACATTAAGCTAGCTCAATTTTCCATATTGTGATAACTTTTGAGACTGAAAGAGCTACGAAAAAGCCTCCAAGTAATCCAATGTATCCTAAACTACGGGATGCCATGCATTATACTTCATTTGTAAGCCTTTACTCAAAGAGCACCAATGAGCAGCTTAGAATGATCATTTTAGCTGGCCGATCAACTTGACATGTCCGCACTAAATCATCCATAACTTTTGATATAAAGTTCAAAATGACACGAATCTAACACCAACATTAAGCTAGCTCACTTTTCTATATTGTGACAACATTTAAGACTGAAAGAGCTACGACAAAGCCTCCAAGTAATCCAATCTATTCCAAACTGCGTGATGCCATGCATTATGCTTTATTTCTAAGCCTTTACTCAAGGAGTACCAATGATCAGTTTAGATTGATCATTTTAGCTGATCAACTTGACATGTCCGCACTAAAATGTCCATGACTTTTGATCTAGGTTCAGAATGATAGGAATACAATGTCTACATTAAGCTAGCTCGATTTTCTATATTATGACAATATTTGAGACTGAAAGAGCTACGACAAAGCCTCCAAGTAATCCAATGAATACCAAACTGGGTGATGCCATGCATTATGCTTCATTTATAAGCCTTTATTCATGGAGCACCAATGATAAGTTAAAAATGATTATTTTAACAGGCCGATAAACTTGACATGTCCGAACTAAATCGTTCATATTTTTTTATTAAGAGTTCAAAATGACACGAATCCAACTCCCACGTTAAGCTAGCACAATTTTCTATATTGTGACAACATTTGAGACTGAAAGAGCTACGACAAAGACTCCAAGTAATCCAATGTATCCCAAAATGCATGATGCCATGCAATATGATTCATTTATAAGCGTTCACTTAAGGAGAACCAATGATCAGTTTATAATGATCATTTTAACTCGCTAATCGATTTGACATGTCCGCACTAAATCGTCCGTAACTTTTTATTTAGAGCTCAAAATGACTCGAATCAAATACCCATGTTAAGCTAGATTAATTTTCCTTATTGTGACAACATTTGAGATTGAAGGAACTACGAAAAAGCTTCCAAGTTATCTAATGTATCCCAAACAGCTTGATGCCATGCATTATGCATCATTTATAAGCCTTTACTCAAGGAGCACCAATGATAAGTTTAGAATAATCATTTTTACTATCGGTCAACATGATATGTCCTCACAAAATCTTCCGTAATTTTTTATTCAAAGCCTTGAATGACACGAATCAAATGCCCACGTTAAGATAGTTCAATTTTCTATATTGTGACAAAACTTAAGACTAAAATAGCAACAACAAATCCTTAAATTAATCAAATCTATCGCAAACTTCGTGATGGCACGCATTATGCTTCATTAATAAGCCTTAACCCAATGAGCACCAATGATAGGTTTAGAATGATCATTTTAATTAATTGATCAACTTGACATTTCCGCACTAAATTGTATGTATCTTTTGATTCATAGCTCAGAATGACACGAATCCAATGTTCATGTTGAGCTAGCTCAATATGCTATATTGTGAAAAAATTTAAGACTTAAATAGCTACAACAAATCCTCCAAGAAATGCAATCCATCGTAAACTGCTCGATGCCATGCATTCTGCTTCATTAATAAGCTTTTACTCAATGTGCACCAATGATCAATTTAGAATGATTTTTTTAACTCGCCACTCAACTTTGGCATGTCCACACTAAATCGTCTGTAACTATTTAATCAGAGCTCAGAATGCCATGAATCCAATTCCCACGTTAAGCTAGATAAATTTTCGATATTGTGACAAAATTTAAGACTGAAATAGCTTTGACAAAATTTCCATGTAATCGAATCTATCGCAAACTGCTTGATGTCATGCACTATGCTTCATTAATAAGCTTTTACTCAATGAGCACCAATGATAAGTCTAGATTGATCATCTTAACTTGCCGATCAACTTTACATGAGAGCACAAAATCGTCCGTAACTTTTGATTAAGAGTTTAGAATGACATGAATCCAACGCCCACGTTAAGCTAGCTCAATTTTATATATTGTGACTAAATTTAAGACTTAAATAGCTACGACAAAACCTCCAAGTAATCGAATCTATCGCAAACAGCGTGATGCCATGTATTGTGCTTCATTAATAAGCCTTTACTTAATCAGTACCAATGATCAATTTAGAAAGATCAATTTAACTAACCGATCAACTCGACATGTCCGCACTAAATCGTCTTTAACTTTGGTTTCAGAGCTCATAATGACTCGAATCCTATGCTCACGTTAAGCTAGCTCAATTTTCTATATTATGAAAAAATTTAAGATTGAAGTAGCTATGACAAGGCCTCCAAGTAATCCAATCTATTGCAAACTGCTTAATACCATGGTTTAAGCTTTATTAATAAGCCTTTACTCAATGAGCACCAATGATCAGTTTAGAATGATCATTTTAACTACCAGTCAATCTGACATATCCGCACAAAATCGTCGTAACTTTTGTTATAGAGCTCATAATGACATGAATCCAATGCCCACATTAAGCTAGCAAAATTTTCTATATTATGACAAAATTGAAGGCTGAATTAGCTAGGAAAATGCCTCCAAGTAATCAAATCTATCGCAAACTGCATGATGCCATGCATTATGCTTCCTTGATAAGCATTTACCCAATGAGCACGAATGATTAGTTTAGAATGATCATTTTAACCGACCGATCAACTTAACAAGCATGCACTAAATCATCTGTAACTTTTGATTCAGAGATTAGAATGACACGAATCCAACGCTCATGTCAAGCTAGCTCAATTTTCAATATTGTGAAAAAATTTAAAACTAAAATCTCTACAACAAAGGCTCCAAGTAATCCAATCTATTGTAACTGATTGATTCCATGCATTATGCTTCATTAATAAGCTTTTACTCGATGAGCACTAATGATCAGTTAGAATGATCATTTTAACTACCCGATCAGCTTGACATGTCCACACAAAATCATATGTAATTTTTGATTCTGAGCTCAGAATTACACAAATCCAATGCACACATTAAGCTAGTTAAATTTTCTATATTTGTGACAAAATTTAAGGCAGAAATAGCTACGACAAAGCCTCCAAGTAATCTAATATATCTCAAACTGCGTGATGCCATGGATTATGCTTCATTTATACACCTTTACTAAATGAGCACCAATGATCAGTTCAGAATGACTATTTTAACTACCTCATCAACTTGACATGTCTGCACTAAATCATCTTTACCTTTTGATTTAGAGCTCAAAATCACATGAGTCCAACCCACGTTAAGCTAGCTGAATTTACCACATTGTGACAACATTTGAGACTGAAAGAGCTAGGCAAACCCTCAAAGTAATGCAATCTATCTCAAACTGCTTGATGCCATGCATTATGCTTCATTTATAAGCTTTTACTAAATGTGCACCAATGATCAGTTTAGAATGATAATTTTAACTCGCCGGTCAACATGACATGTCCGCACTAAATCGTCTGTAACTTTTGATTCAGAGCTTAGAATGCCACGAATACAATGCCCACTTTAAGGTAGCTAAGTTTTCGATATTGTGACAAAATTTAAGACTAAAATAGCTACGACAAAACCTCCAAGTAGTCGAATCTACCATAAACTCCTTGATTTCATGCACTATGCTTCATTAATAAGCCTTTACTTAGGGAGCACCAATGATAAATTTAGAATGATCATTTAACTCGCTGATCAACTTGACATATCCGCACAAAATCGTCCGAAACTTTTGATTCAGATCTCAGAATGACACGAATCCAATGCCCACGTTAAGCTAGCTTAATTTTCTATATTGTAACAAAATTTAAGACTTAAATAGCTACGCAAAGCCTCCAAGTAATCAAATCTATCGCAAACAGCGTGATGCCATGCATTATGCTTCATTTATAAGCCTTTACTCAATGAGCACGAATTATCAATTTAGAATGATCATTTTACTATCCGATCAACTTGACATTTCCGCACGTAATCATCCGTAACTTTTGATTCAGAACTCAAAATGACACGAATCCAATGCCCACATTAATCTAGCTCAATTTTCTATAGTGTGACAAAATTGAAGACTGAAATAGCTACGACAAAGCCTCCAAGTAATCGAATCTATCGCAAACTGCTTGACGCTATGCATTATGCTTCATTAATAAGCCTTTACTCAGTGAACACAATTGATCAGTTTAGAATGATCATTTTAACTGACCGATCAACTTGACATGTCCACACTAAATCGTCTATAACTTTTGATTCAGAGCTCAGAATGAAACAAATCCAATGGTCACGTTATGGTATCTCAATTTTCTATATTTTGAAAAAATTTAGGACTGAAATAGTTACGAGAAGGCCTCGAAGTAATTCAATCTATCGCAAACTGCTTGATGATATAAATTTATGTTTCATTAATTAGCCTTTACTCACTGAGCACCAATGATAAGTTTAGAATAATCATTTTACTCTCTGGTCAACTTGACATGTCCGCACGTAATCGTCCGTAACTTTTGATTCAGATCTTAGAATGACACGAATCCAATGCCCACGTTAATCTAGCTCAATTTTCTATAGTGTGACAAAATTGAAGACTGATATAGGTACGACAAAGCCTCCAAGTAATCGAATCAATCGCAGACTGCGTGATGCTGTGCATTATGCTTCATTAATAAGCCTTTACTCATTGACCACAATTGATCAGTTTAGAATGATCATTTTAACTGACCGATCAAATTGACATGTCCGCACTAAATTGTATGTAACTTTTGATTCAAAGCTCATTATGCAACAAATCCAATGCTCACGTTAAGCTATCTCAAGGTTCTATATCGTGAAAAAATTTAGGATTGAAATAGTTACGAGAAAGCCTCCAAGTAATTCAATATATCGCAAACTGCTTGATGCCATAAATTATGCTTCATTAATTAGCCTTTACCACTGAGCACCAATCATAAGTTTAGAAAGATTATTTTACTCGCCGGTTAACTTGACATGTCTGCACGTAATCGTCCGTAACTTTTGATTCAGAGCTCTGAATGACACAAATCCAATGCCCATGTTAAAATAGCTCAATTTTATATATTGTGACAAAATTGAAGAATAAAATATCTATGAAAAAACTTCCAAGTAATCCAATCTATCGCAAACTGCATGATGCAATGCATTACGATTCATTAGTAAGCCTTTACTCGATGAGCACTAATGATCAGTTAGAATGATCATTTTAACTACCCAATCAGCTTGACATGTCCGCACAAAATCGTCCGTAATTTTTTATTTAGAGCTTAGAATTACACAAATCCAATGCCCACATTAAGCTAGTCAATTTTCTATAGAATGAAAGCATTTAAGACCGAAATAGGTACGACAAAGCCTCCAAGTAATCCAATCTATCCCAAACTGCGTGATGCCATGTATTATGCTTCATTTATCAGCCTTTACTCAAGGAACACAAATGATCAGTTTAGAATGATTTTTTTACTACCGGTCAACATGACATGTCCGCACAAAATCTTCCGTAATTTTTAATTCAGGGCTCAGAATGACACGAATCCAATGTCCACGTTAAGCAAGCTCAATTTTCTATATTGTGACAAAATTGAAGTTTGAAATAGCTACAATAAAACTACCAAGTAATCAAATATATCGCAAACTGCGTGATGCCATGAATTATGCTTCATTAATAAGCCTTTACTCAATGAGCACCAATGATCAGTTTAGAATGATCATTTTAACTGACCGATCAACTTGACATGTCTGCACTAAATCATCCGTTACTTTTGATTCAAAGCTCAGAATGAAACAAATCCAACGCTCACGTTAAGCTATCTCAATTTACTATATTGTGAAAATATTTAGGACAAAAATAGTTACAACAAACCCTCCAAGTAATCCAATCTATCGCAAATTCATTGATTTCATGCATTATGCTTCATTAATAAGCTTTTACTTAATGTGCACCAATGATCAGTTTAGAATGATTATTTTAACTCGCCGGTCAACGTGAAATGTCTGCACTAAATTCTCTATAACTTTTGATTCAAAACTCAGAATAAAACAAATCCAACGTTCACGTTAAGCTAGCTCAATGTTCTATATTGTGAAAAAAATTTATGACTTACATAGTTACGAGGAAGTCTTCAAGTAATTAAATCTATCGCTAACTGCTTGATGCCATATATTATGCTTACCAATGAGCACCAACGATAAGTTTATAATGATCATTTTACTTGCCGGTTAACTTGACATGTCTGCACGTAATCGTCCGTAACTTTTGATTCAGAGCTCAGAATGACACGAATCGAATGCCCAAGCCGGCTCAATTTTCTATAGTGTGATGAAATTTAAGACTAAAATAGCTAGGAAAAAGCCTCCAAGTAATCTAATTTATTGCAAACTGCATGATGCCATGCATTATGCTTCATTAGTAAGCCTTTACTGGATGAGCACTAATGATCAGTTAGAATGATCATTTTAACTACCCGATCAGCTTGACATGTGCGCACAAAATCATGCGTAATTTTTTATTCAGAGCTCAGAATTACACGAATCGAATGCCCACATTAAGCTAGTTCAGTTTTCTATAGTGTGAAAAAATTTTAGAACGAAATAGCTACGACAAAGCCTCCAAGTAATCCAATCTATCCCTTACTCCTTCATGCCATGCATTATGCTTCATTTAATAAACCTTTACTCAAGGAGCAGTAATGATCAGTTTAGAATGATTTTTTTTACTACTGGTCAACACGACATGTCCGCAAAAAATCTTCTGTAATTTTTTATTCAAAGCTCACAATGACACGAATCAAATGCCCACGTTGAGCTAGCTCAATTTTCTATATTGTGATAAAATTGAAGACTCAAATAGCTACAACAAAACCTTCAAGTAATTAAATATATCGCAATCTGCATGATGCTATGCATTATGCTTCATTAATAAGCCTTTACTCAATGAGCAACAATGACCAGTTTAGAATGATCATTTTAACTGACCGATCAATTTGACATGTCCGCACTAAATCATCGGTAACTTTTGATTCAGAGCTCAGAATGAAACGAATCCAACGCTCACGTTAAGCTTGAACAATTTTCTATATTTTGAACAAAAAATTAGGACTAAAATAGTTATGACAAGCTTTCCAAGTAATCCAATCTATCGCAAACTGCTTGATGTCATGCATTATGCTTCATTAATAAGCTTTTACTCAATGTGCACCAATGATCAGTTTGGAATGATTATTTTAACTCGCCGGTCAACTTGACATGTCCGCACTAAATCGTCAGTAACTTTTGATTATGAGCTCAGAATGAAACAAATCTAAAGCTCACGTTAAGCTAGCTTAAGTTCTATATGGTGAAAAAATTTAGGACTGAAATAGTTACGAGAAAGCCTCCAAGTAATTCAGTTTATCGCAAACTGCTTGATGCCATAAATTATGATTCATTATTTAGCCTTTACTAATGAGCACCAATGATAAAGTTTGGAATGATCATTTTACTCGCTTGTTAACTTGACACGTCCACATGTAATCGTCTGTTACTTTTGATTCAGAGCTCAGAATGACACGAATTCATTGCGCACATTAAGTTAGCTCAATTTTCTATAGTGTGACAAAACGTATGACTAAAATAGCTACGAAAAAGCCTCCAAGTAATCCAATCTATTGAAAACCATATGATACCTTGCACTATGCTTCATTAGTAAACCTTTACGCGATGAGCACTAATGATCAGTTAGAATGATCATTTTAACTACCTGATCAGCTTGAAATGTCCGCACAAAATCATCCATAATTTGTTATTCAGAGCTCAGAATTACACGAATCCAATGCCCCCATTAAGCTAGTTCAATTTTCAATATTGTGAAAATATTTAAGACCAAAATAGATACGACAAAGCCTCCAAGTAATCTAATCTACCCCAAACAGCGTGATGCCATGCATTATGCATCATTTATAAGCCTTTACTAAAGGAGCACCAATGATTAGTTTAGAATGATTATTTGTACTACCGGTCAACATGACTTGTCCGCACAAAATCTTCCGTATTTTTTTATTCAGAGCTCAGAATGACACGAATCCAATGCCCACTTTAAGCTAGCTCAATTTTCTATATTGTGACAAAATTGAAGACTGAAATAGCTAAAACAAAACCTACAAGTAATCAAATATATCGCAAACTGCTTGATGCCACGCATTATGCTCCATTAAAGCCTTTATTCAATGAGCACAAATGATCATTTTACAATGATCATTTTAACTGACCGATCAACTTGACATTTCCGCACTGAATTGTCTGTAACGTTAAGTTAGCTCAATTTTCCAAATTGTGAAAAATTTTAGGACTAAAATAGTTACGACAAGTTCTCCAAGTAATCCAATATATCGAAAATTGCTTGATGACATGCATTGTGCTTCATTGATAAGCTTTTACTCAATGTGCACCAATGATCAGTTTAAAATGATTATTTTAACTCGCCGGGCAACTTGACATATCCGCACTAAATCGTCCGTAACTTTTGATTCAGATCTCAGAATGCCATGAATCCAATGCCCACGATAAGCTAGCTAAATTTTCTATATTGTAACAAAAATTTAAGACTTAAATAGCTGCACAAAGCCTCCAAGTAATAAAATATATCGCAAAAAGTGTGATGCCATGCATTATGCTTCATTTATAAGCCTTTACTCAATGAGCACCAATGATCATTTTAGAATGATCATTTTTCTTGCCGGTCAACTTGATATGTTCGCACATAATTGTCCGTAACTTTTGATTCAGAGCTCAGAGTGACATGGATCCAATGCCCACGTTAAGCTAGCTCCAGCTTCTATAGTGTGACAAAATTTAAGACTAAAATAACTACGAAAAAGCCTCCAAGTAATCCAATCTATCGCAAACTGTTTGATGCCATGCATTATGCTTCATTAATAAGCCTATACTTGATGAGCACTAGTGATTAGTTAGAATGATCATTTTAACTACCCGATCAACTTGACATGTCGGCACAAAATCGTCCGTAATTTTGAATTAGAGCTCAGAATTACACGAATCCAATGCCCACATTAATCTAGTTCAATTTTCTATATTGTTACAAAATTTTGGACCGAACAGCGTGATGCCATGCATTATGCTTTATTTCTAAGCCTTTACTCTATGAGCAGTAATGATCAGTTTAGAATGATCATTTTAACTATCCGGTCAACTTGACATGTCCGCACGTAATTGTCCGCAACTTTTGATTCTGAGCTCTGAATGACAGGAATACAAAGCCCACGTTAAGGTAGCTCAATTTTCTATAGTGTGACAAAATTTAAGACTGGAATTGCTACGAGAAAGCCTCCAAGTAATCCAATCTATCGCAAACTGCTTGATCCCATGCATTATTCTTCATTAATAAGCATTTACTCAATCAACACTAATGATCAGTTTAGAATGATCAATTTAACTGCCCAATCAGCGTGACATATCCACACTAAGTCATCTATAACTTCTGGTTCAGAGCTCAGAATGACACGAATCCAACGCCCCCGTTAAGCTAGTTTAAGTTTCCATATTGTAACAAAATTTAAGACATAAATAGCTGCGTAAAGCCTCCAAGTAATCGTATCAATCGCAAATATCGTGATGCCATGCATTATGCTTCATTCATAAGCCATTACTCAATGCGCACTAATGATCAGCTTAGAATGATCATTTTAACTGACCGATCAGCTTGACATGTCCCCACTAAATCATCTGTCACATTTGATTCAGAGCTCAGAATGACACAAATCCAACGCTCACGTTAAGGTAACTAAATTTTCTATATTATGAAAAAAAATTTAAGAGTGAAATAGCTATGACAAAGCTTCCAAGTAATCCAATCTATTGCAAACTGTTTGATGCCATCCTCCTTTCCCAATCTTGATAGGCCTCGGGTCTACTTTTCCTGCAAAAATTGGAGGTGTTAGTTTGACGTCATGATTGTTTACCCGGTTTTAGGCATAGTCATCTCCATCCTCATGATGTCTAGGGGGGATTCTTGGTCTCTGGTGGTGACCATATGGCTCGTAGCCATTGCCCTCTTCTTCTGGTTTCCGTGGAGGTTCTTTCGGCCTAGGGTGATAGCCGTGAGGCTGGTGGCCCTCATCTTCATCCGGGTGGGGCTCCTCCTGCTCTGGCCGTGGCCTGGGGTGGTCAGGATCTTCAGCAAGGTCTTGGCCAGTCCTAACGTGCCTTATGGCCTAAAATCTCACCGGCCTTTCCCCACGCTCCAGCCTCATGCGTATTGATGCGAGTTGGGTTTGGAGTGTGGTGAACATGGCCATCATGGCCTCGGTGGCATCCTGATTACCTCCATCAGCCATCGTTTGCTACAAGAGAAAATATGGTTAGTTGCTCTTAAGAATTCTTTAGGAGAGGGTTTTTATAATAGGAGAAAATTTTTAAAAAAGGAAAAATAGAGAAAAGGAAAAAATCTAGCAAAAGGAAAGACAACTAATGTGCAAATCTTCCTAGATTTCTAGCCGATTTTCTTTTGATGTTTTGGGATAATTTTTTTGTTTTTAGTTTTTGATTAGTCTAGATATTAATGGAAATATTCTTAGAAAAAAGGAAAAACAAAGATGCAAGGAAGAGAATGAATCTAACCTAGTGATGCATGTAGGAAAGGATGCACTCGGTTTCGAGTTTTAGGTGATCTTTTTAATGGAATTAATCTAATGCACGAACTGGAAATAAAACTAAAGTAAGAATAGAAACAACCTGGTTTGTAGGAGCTTAAGCTCTGATACCGAAATGATACAAGGCTTGAATCAAGGCCGTAGCACACTTGGACCGGTTGGAGAAGATTAGACGAGAAACTTACCCTTAGGCTACTGGAGTGGAGTTTTCTGGTGGGTATTGGATGGTGGGGTGAGGTAAACCACACGAGGGATGGAAAGCCTCGTGATAATTCACAAACTTAGAAGCTAGGAGGATTGGTGATACAATCCTCGATTCAAGGCTTATATGCGCGTGGGCTGTTTGGAGAAGGTTAGGTGCGAAACTCGACCTTAGACTTCTTGGATAGCGGTTTTTGGGTTGGTATTTGATGGAAGGGTGAAGTGAACCACACGAGGGGTGATGAACCTCGTGATAAATCACAAACTTAGAGCTAGGAGGGCTGGTCTTAACTAGGTTCTAAGCGAGAAAACTTGTAAGAAAATTCGATCTTTATTGATTAGCAAAAAGGTTGTCAAACTACAATGCTGGAAGGAGCCTTATTAATATGTTCGACAGCTTGACCTTCTAGGGTCGACTCAAATAAAGAAAAGGAAAGTTTACAAAAGTGCACAAATGGAAAAGATACAAAAGTGTATAACCGAAAAAGGAACTATTCCTAAAATGTTCTTGACTCAAAAATGTAAAGAATCTAGATCCTACCCTGCAAAACAGAAAGAGGCATATATTCGAATTGAAACTTACCTTACTTACCTCACAGCCAAGAAATGGAAGGTGGCCGTCCTTGTGGCATGCACGCGCCTTGCTCCTAGTCTTTGACTTGGAGTAGGGTTAAGAATCTTTGGGCCCTGACCTCTCTTGCCACTAAAGCCCAAGTCTCTGAAGTTCCTTGCATTGTTGAGAAGCCTTTGGACTCTTCTTTGTACTTCTGGCCCATTGTCCTTAGGCGATCTTCCTCTAGGAGCTTTGTCCACCCATAAGCTGAACTTGTGGAAGAGTGCTCTTGATCTACTCCTTGTCATTGCTCTTGGTGGCACTACTGGTGTGGATACTTCCTCTAGATGCATGTCCTGAAGCTGGTAGCTTATCTGGTCCGAGTTTCCTTGTGTAGAAGTTGAAATGCTCGTGCACTCGGCTGGATTGGTTGTACCGGCTGGAATGTGCGAGGTACTGGCCGGAATGCCTTCAGGACCGGCCAAGTTGATCCCGGAGTCGGCGGCATCACCAAGGGGACCGGCGGTGTCATCCACATCACCACCAAGTGTGCCGGAAGTTTGGGCCTCTCCACCGGCAATGCTGGATGGTCTGGTCCTATTGGTCGAGGGTCCGGTGGTACTGCTTGGGTCGGCAGGCGTGCCAGATGGCCCGGCTGTCTCGGGCAAGCTTCCTGGTCGGCCAGTCTGATCTCCTGGCTGGACATACGACCTGATGTCCTCATCATCCCCACCCTCTTCAGTAGGTTTTGACCTCAAAACTGGTTCATCTGCATGGAAAGGGGCTAAGTCAGTTACGTTGAACGTGTTGGACACATTAAACTCACCTGGGAGCTCGATTCGGTAGGCGTTGTTGTTGATCCTCTCCAGCACTCTGAATGGTCCATCTCCTCTTGGTGCTAGCTTGGAACTCCTTAGGTTTGGGAACCTCTCCTGCCGTAGGTGTAGCCACACCCAATCGCCTTGTTGAAAGATCACCTCCTTTCTTCCCTTGTTGGCATGAGTCACGTACTGCCCGGTCCTCTTCTCCAAGTTTTCTGCTACCTTCTGGTGTAAATTCCTTATGAACTCTGCCTTGAATGCTCCGTTGAGGTTGGTCATCTCTGCTGGTGGCAGTGGCGTTTGCTCCAATGGGGTGAGAGGGTTGAAGCCGTATACTACTTCAAATGGTGTCTTCTTGGATGCTGAGTGCACAGCTCGGTTGTAAGCAAACTCTATGAATGGCAGGCACTCCACCCAAGTCTTTAGGTTCTTCCCTAGTGTAGTCCTGAGAAGAGTTGATAGTGTCCTTTTGACAACTTCAGTTTGGCCATCGGTTTGAGGATGGCAGGTGGTAGAGAAGAGTAGCTTCGTGCCTAGCTTCCTCCAAAGGGTCCTCCAGAAATGGCTGAGGAACTTGGTGTCCCAGTCTGATACGATGGTCCTTGGCACTCCATGAAGCCGTACTATCTCCTTGAAAAACAGCTCGGCTGTTTGCGTGGCATCATTGACATTGGCACACGGGATGAAGTGTGCCATCTTGGAGAATCTTTCCACCACTACAAATATTGCATCCTTGTGGTTGATCTTGGGCAGGCCTAGAACAAAGTCCATTGAGATGTCCACCCATGGATGTGTAGGTATGGGCAGTGGGAGATACAACCCGTGTGGTTGCACTCGGGACTTTGCCTTCTTGCAAGTGATGCATCTTGCACAATGTGCTTCTACTGTCCTCTTGATGTGTGGCCAGTAGAAGTGCTCCTTGACCACTGCTAGAGTCTTTTCGACACCAAAGTGGCCCATGAGTCCTCCTCCATGAGCTTCTCGGATGATAAGCTCCCTTAATGATCCTTGTGGTATGCACAACATTCTCTCTCGGAACAAGAATCCCTCA
>JAEVFF010000345.1:69125-268092 GCA_018901945.1 Pugionium dolabratum
CACTAAGTCATCTATAACTTCTGGTTCAGAGCTCAGAATGACACGAATCCAACGCCCACGTTAATCTAGCTTAATTTTCTATATTGTAACAAAATCTAACACATAAATAGCTGCACAAAGCCTCCAAGTAATCGAATCTATCGCAAAACATCGTGATGCAATGCATTATGCTTCATTTATAAGCCATTACTCAATGAGCACCAATGATCAGTTTAGAATGATCATTTTAACTGACCGATCAGCTTGACATGTCCCCCCCCCCACTAAATCATCTGTAACTTTTGATTCATAACTCAGAATGGCACAAATCCAACGCTCACGTTAAGGTAGCTAAATTTTCTATATTATGGAAAAAATTTAAGAGTGAAATAGCTACGACAAAGCTTCCAAGTAATCCAATCTATTGCAAACTGTTTGATGCCATCCTCCTTTCCCAATCTAGATAGGCCTCGGGCCTACTTTTCCTGCAAAACTTGGAGGTGTTAGTTTGACGTCATGATTGTTTACCCGGTTATAGGCACAGTCATCTCAATCCTCATGTTGTCTAGGGGGGGATTCTTGGTCTCTGGTGGTGACCATATGGCTCGTAGCCATTGTCCTCTACTTCTGGTTTCCGCGGAGGTCCTCTCGGCCTAGGGTGATAGCCGTGAGGCTGGTGGCCCTCATCTTCATCCGGGTGGGGCTCCTCCTGTTCTGGCCGTGTCCTTGGGTTGTCAGGACCTTCAGCAGGGTCTTGGCCAGTCCTAACGTGCCTTATGGCCTAAAATCTCACCGGCCTTTCCACATGCTCCAGCTTCTCGGCTATTGATGCGAGTTAGGTTTGGAGTGTGGTGAACATGGCCACCATGGCCTCGGTGGCATCCTGATTACCTCCTTCAGCCATCGTTTGCTACAAGAGAAAATAGGGTTAGAGTCTCTTAAGAATTCTTTAGGAGAGGGTTTTTATAATAAGAGAAAATTTGAAAAAGGCAAACTAGAGAAAAGGAAAAACTCTAGCAAAAGGAAAGACAATTAATGTGTAAATCTTCCTAGATTTCTAGCCGACTTTCTTTTGAGTTTTTGGGATAATTTTTTTGTTTTTAGTTTTTGATTAATCTAGATATTAATAGCAATATTCTTAGCAAACAGGAAAAAAAAAGATGCAAGGAAGAGAATGAATCTAACCTAGTGATACATGTAGGAAAGGATGCACTCGGTTTCGATTTTTAGGTGATTTTTTTAATGTAATTAATCTAATGCACGAAATGGAAATAAAAATAAAGTAAGGATAGAAACAACCTGGTTTGTAGGAGCTTAAGCTCTGATACCAAAATGATACAAGGCTTGAATCAAGGCCATAGCACTCTTGGACTGGCTGGAGAAGATTAGACGAGAAACTCAGCCTTAGGCTACTGGAGTGGGGTTTTCTGGTGGGTTTTGGATGGTGGTATGAGGTGAACCACATGCGGGATGGAAAGCCTCGTGATAAATCACAAACTTAGAAGCTAGGAGGGCTGGTCACGACTAGGGTTCTAAGCGATAGAGTTTGTGAGAAAAACTCTAAGAAAAAGTACTCTCTTTATTAATATCAAAAACTTGTCGAACTACAATGCTGAAAGGAGCCTTATTAATATGCTCAGCAGCTTTGACCTTCAAGGGTCGACCCAAAAAGAACAGGAAAGATACAAAAATGCATAAAGGAAAAATTACAAAAAGGAATAACTGAAAAAGGACATCTACTTAAATGTTCTTGACTCATAAAATAGAAAACTACTAATTCCTACCCTGCAAAACAGAAAAGGCAATCTTATAATTGAAAACTTACCTACTTACCATTCGGCCAAGAAATGGAAGGTGGCCGACCTTGTTACACACGCTTAGCCTTCGATTTGAAGTAGGTTTATGAAATGTTGGGCCTTGACCTCCTTTTCAGCGAGAGCCCAAGTCTCTGGAGTACTTTAAGATGTTGAGACCCTTGACTTGTTCCTTGCACTCTTGGCCCAATGCTCCTTGTCATTGGTCTTCTAGGAGCTTGTCTACCCACAAGCTGAACTTGTAGAAAAATGCCCTTGTTCTGCTCCTTGTCATGGCTCCTTGTGGTACCACTAGTGTACAAACTTCCTTTAGGTTCATGCCTTGAAGCCGGTATCTGATTTGGTCTGAGTCTCTTTGTGTAGATCTTGAAATGGCCGTGTGATCGCTTGAGCCAGCTGGACCGTGTGTTGAGCTGGCTGAGTTGTAATCGGAGCCGGCCAGAGTGATTGGTGGGCCGGCGGTGTCACCAGCTGGGCCGGTGCTGTTAGTCACGTTGCCGCCAGTTGGGCCGGAGGTTTGGGCCTCTTCGCCGGCAAAGTTGGTTGGCCTGGCCAGGCTGGTCATAGGGCCGGCGGTACCACTTGGCCCGGAAGACTCGTCAAATGGCGTGGCTGTATCGGGGAGGCCTTTTGGTCGGCCATTTTGATCTTCTGGCCAGCCAGACGATCTGGTGTCCTCATCAGGAATCCTATAAGATTGCAGCATTAATTGTCTTTTTCCTTTTGCAAATTTTCCTTTTTTCTATTTTGCCTTTTCTTCTAGGTTTTAACCTACTATAAAAACCCATTCCCAGAGAAATTCTTAGGAGCAACTCACCCTTGTTTTCTCTTGCAGCATACGATGGCAGAAGGAGGAAACCAGGATGCAACCAAGGCCTTGATGGCCATGTTCATCACACTTCAAACCCAATTCGCATCCATCGAAGAAAGGCTTGAGCATGTGGAATGGCCATTAAGATTCCAGGCTATAAGGAACGTTGATGAGGACATGAGATCGTCTGGCCTGCCAGAAGACCAAAATGGCCGACCAGAAGACTTGCCAGAGACAGCCGGGCCATTTGGCGTGTCTGCCGGGCCAAGCGGTAGTGCCGCCGGCCCTATGATCTGCCGGGCCGGGTAGACCAAATTCTCCGGCGGAGAGGCCCAAACCTCCAGCCCAACTGGTGACGCCGCTGGCTCACAAACTGATCTGGCCGGCTCCGATCTCAACTCGGCCAGCTCCACGCACAGTCCAGCCGGCTCAAGCGATAGCACCACCATTTCCACCTCTAAACGAGACTCGGATCAACTCAGCTACCAGCTTCAAGGCATGAACCTAGACGAAGTCTCTACACCAGTGGTGCCACCAGGAGCCATGACAAGGAGCAGAAAAAGGGGACTCTTCCATAAGTTCAGCTTGTGGGTAGACAAGCTCCTAGAGAAGGCCAATGGCAAGGAGCAGAAAAAGGGGACTCTTCCACAAGTTCAGCTTGTGGGTAGACAAGCTCCTAGAGAAGGCCAACGGCAAGGAGCATTGGGCCAAGAGTACCAGGAAGAATCCAATGGCTTCTCAACATCTCAAGAGACTTCAGAGACTTGGGCTGTCGTGACAAAAAAGGTCAAGGCCCAACATTTCGTAACTATACTCCAAGTTGAAGACTAGGAGCTACGCACGTGCATGCCACAATGTCGGCCACCTTCCATTTCTTGGCCGAAAGGTAAGGAAGGTAAGTTTTCAATTATATACTTGCCTTTTCTGTTTTGCAGGGTAGGAATAGTAAGCTTTCCATTTATTGAGTCAAGAACAATTTAGATAGTTGTCATTTTTCGGTTATTTCCTTTTTGTAATTTTCCTTATGTACTTTTTTATCTTTTCCATTTTTATTTGGGTCGCCCTAAGAGGTCAAAGCTGCCGAGCATATTAATAAGGCTCCTTTAGCATTGTATTTCGAAAATTTTTGATTATTAATAAAGATAGCACTTTTTCCTACGAGTTTTTCTCCTAAAACTCTATCGTTTAGAATCCTAGTTGAGAGCAGCCCTCCTAGCTTCTAAGTTGTGATTTATCATGAGGTTCATCACCCCTCGTGTGGTTCACTTCACCCTACCATTCAATACCCACCAGAAAGCCCTTATCCAGAAGCCTAAACTCGAGTTTCTCGCCTAATCTTCTCCAACCAGCCGCGAGTGTTACGACCTTGATTCAAGGCTTGTATCATTTTGGTATCAGAGCTTAATCTCCTAAAACCAGGTTGTTTCTATAATTTACTTTAGTCTTGTTTCCAGTTCGTGCATTAGTTTAAGTTTCATTCAAAAAATCAAAAAAATAACACATAAAAATCAAACCGAGTGCATCTAGCTCCTACATGCATCACTAGGGTCTAGATTCATCCTTTACCTTACAACTTTGTTTTTCCTTTTTGTTAAATTATATTTTCCATTATTATTTAAGTTAAATCAAAATCAACAAAAAAAAGAAACAAAAAAATCAAGAAAATCAACCAAAAAAAATCTAGGAGATTTGCACCATTAATTGCTAAGATTTGCATAATTAATTATTAAATCTTTTCCTTTTTTCTACTTTCCTTTTATTTGAGTCTTCTCCTATTTAAAAGAAAACCCTCCTAAAGAACTCTCAGGAGCAACTAACCTTGTTTTATTCTTATAGAACATGGTGGCTGAAGGACGAAATCAAGACGCAACAGAGGCCATGATAGCCATGTTTACCACTCTCCAAACATAACTCGCATTGTCAGCCTATACACCTTTGTGCACGATAAGAGAATTGTCAGCCTAGCTCCTCTCATACCTGCCCAGGTACACGAGCTGCAACAATAAACGAGTAAGGAAAATAAACTCATTAAACCTAATTTTCTCATTCAACCGAGCCATGTCCAGAGAGCTTTAGCTTCAAAGGACTTAATGTTACTAATGGTTTTCAAAGAAGCTTTGAGTGTAGAAAAAGAACAGGTAGAGCTACCTCCTGAAGTAGTAGCCCTCCTCAATAAGTTCCAGGATGTATTCCCTGAGGAGATACCAGCAGGCTTGCCTCCCTTACGCGGCATAGAGTATCAGATCGACCTCATGTCCGGAGCAGCCTTGCCCAATCGACCAGCCTACCGGATGAGTCCAGAGGAGTCCAAGGAGCTTGAGAAGCAAGTTAAGGAGCTCCTGGAGAAAGGCTATGTTCGAGAGAGCCTTAGTCCATGTGCCGTACCAGTGTTGCTAGTCCTCAAGAAGGATGGGACTTGGCGAATGTACATAGACTGCCGAGCCATCAACAACATCACAGTCAAGTACCGGCACCCTATACCACGGCTGGATGACATGCTAGATGAGCTGAGTGGAGCCACGGTCTTCTCCAAGATAGATCTCAAGAGTGGATACCACCAGGTCAGAATGAAAGAAGGTGATGAGTGGAAGACTGCTTTCAAAACAAAGCAAGTGCTCTACGAGTGGACAGTCATGCCATTTGGCTTGACTAATGCCCCAAGCACCTTCATGCGCCTTATGGACCAAGTTCTTAAGGCGTACATCAGTAAGTTTGTTGTAGTCTATTTTGATGACATACTTGTTTACAGTAAATGCCTACGGGAACACCTTACACATCTTGAGATGGTGCTTAAAACCCTTTGGCAAGAAGAGATTTATGCCAATCTCAAGAAATGCACCTTTTGTACTGACAAGCTTGTTTTCTTAGGCTTTGTTGTAAGTTCACAGGACTTACAGGTTGATGAAGATAAGATTCGAGCCATACAATAGTGGCCAAAACCGAGCAACATCAGCCAAGTGAGAGGCTTCCACGGTCTGGCCAGCTTCTACAGGAGATTCGTGCCCAACTTCAGCAGAATTGCCTCCCCATTGACGGCCGTAGTGAAGAAGAATGTGTGGTTTAGCTGGGGAGAAGCTCAAGAGAAGGCATTCCAGGCCTTGAAGGAAAGCCTCACGCATGCACCAATGCTAGTACTGCCTGATTTCAACAAGACATTTGAAGTGGAATGTGATGCCTCTGGAATAGGCATAGGAGCAGTGGTAACCCAAATAGGAAGGCCAGTGGCATACTTCAGTGAGAAGTTAGGTGGGTCCTCACTGAATTACCCCACCTATGACATGGAGCTCTATGCCCTAGTCCGAGCTTTGGAGACTTGGCAACATTACTTGTTGTCCAAGGAGTTTATGATCCACACTGATCACGAGACTCTCAAACACCTTTGAGGGAAAACCAACCTCAAGAGAAGACATACTAGGTGGATGGAGTTTATAGAAACCTTCCCTTACGTTATCAAGTACAAGAAGGGCAAGTGTAATGTGGTAGCCGATGCACTATCAAGGAGGTTTGCTTTGATATCTACAATGGAAGCAAAAGTCTTAGGATTCGAGCACATGAAGGACCTGTACAAGGATGATCCTGACTTTTCTGAGAGCTACAAGGAGTGTGGCACAGGGAGTCATGGCAAGTTCTACATCCATGATGGGTTCCTGTTCCGGGAAAGAAGGCTGTGCATACCACAAGGATCTCTATGAGAGCTTATCACCCGAGAATCTCATGGAGGAGGTCTTATGGGCCACTTTGGTGTTGACATTACACTAGCAGTGGTCAAGGAGCACTTCTATTGGCCACACATCAAGAGGTCAGTAGAAGCCCATTGTGCAAGGTGCATCACTATTCATTTGTAAATCTTTTCTCAATGAGCACCAATTATAAGATTAGAATGATCATTTTAACTAGCTGATCAACTTGACATGTCTACACTAAATTGTTTTTAACTTTTGATTTAGAGCTGAAAATGAAATGAATCCGATGCCCACGCGCGTTTAGCTAGTTCAATTTTCCATATATTGTTAACATTCGAGACTAAAAGAGCTTGGCTAAGCCTCAAAGTAATCCAATATATCCTAAACTGTGCAATGGCATGCATTATGCTTGATTGATAAGCCATTACTCAAGGACCACCAATGATCAGTTTAGAATAATCATTTTAATTGGGCGATCTACTTGAAATAGCTACAACAGAGTCTCCAAGTAAGCCAATCTATCCCAAACTGCATGATGCCATGCATGATGCTTCATTTGTAAACCATTCCTCAATGAGCAATTTAACAGGCCGATCAACTTGACATGTCCGCACTAAATCGTCTTTAAATTTTGATTGAAAGTTTAGAATGACACGAATCCAATGTCCGGGTTAAGCTATTTCCATTTTCTATCTTGTGACTAAATTTAAGAGCAAAATAGCTACGAAAAAGTCTCCAACTAATCCAATCTATCCTAAACTACGTGATGCAATGCATTATGCTTCATTAATGTGCTTTTACTCTAGGAAAACCAATGATAAGTTTAGAATAATCTTTTTAACTGGCCGATCAACTTGACATGTTTTCACTAAACCGTCTGTAACTTCTAATTTAGAGTTCAGCAATGCCCATGTTAAGCTAGCTCAATTTTCTATATTGTGACAAAATTTCGTACCAAAATAGCAACAACAAAGTCTGCAAGTAAGCCAATCTATCCAAAACTGCTTCATTTGTAAACCTTTGCTCAATAAGCACCAATGATCAGCTTAGAATGATCAATTTTACTGGCCGGTCAACTTGACATGTCCGCACTAAATTTTCTTTAACTTTTGATTCAGAGTTTAGAATGACACGAATCCAACGCTCGCATTAAGCTAGTTCGATTTTCTATATTGTGACATATTTTAAAACCAAAATAGCTATGAAAAAGTCTCCAATTAATCCAATCTATCAAAAAACTGCGTGATGCCATACATTATGATTCATTTGTAAACATTTTCTCAATGAGCACCAATGATCAGTTTAGAATGACCAATTTAACTAGCCGATAAACTTCACATGTCCGCAGTAAATCGTCTGTAACATTTGATTTAGAGTTCAGAATGACATGAATCCAACGCCCACGTTAAGCTACCTCAATTTTCTATATTGTGACAAAATTTAAGATCAGAATAGCTACGACAAAGCCTCCCACTATTTCAATGTATCCCAAACAGCGTGATTCCATGCATTATGCTTCATTTATAAGCCTTTGCTCAAGCAGCACCAATGATCAGTTTGGAATGATCATTTTAACAGGCCGATGAACTTCACATGTCTGCACTAAATCGTCTGTAACTTTTGATTTAGAGTTCAGAATGTTATGATTCCAACACCCACGTTAAGTACCTCAATTTTCTATATTGTCATAAAATTTAAGACCGAAATAGCCACTACAAAGTCTCCAAGTAAGCCAATCTATCCAAAACTGCTTCATTTGTACACCATTGCTCAATGAGAACCAATGATCTATTTAGAATGATCAATTTAACTGTCCGATCAACTTGACTTGTTCACAGTAAATCATCTATAACTTTTGACTCAGAGTTCAAAATGACACGAATCAAACACCAACGTTAAGCTAGCTTAATTTTTTATATTGTGAAAAAATTTAAGACCAAAATAGCTATGCAAAATCTCCAAGTAATCCAATCTATCCCAAACTGTGTGATGCCATGCATTATACTTCATTTGTAAACCTTTGCTCAATGAGCACCAATTATCAGCTTAAAATGATCACTTTAACTACCTGATCAAGTTGACATGTCCGCATTAAATTGTCTTTAACTTTTGATTCAGAGTTCAGAATGACACAAATCTAATGTCTGGTTAAGCTAGTTCCATTTTCTATATTGTGAAAAAATTTTAAACCAAAATAGCTACGAGAAAGTCTCCAACTAATCCAATCTATCCCAAACTACGTGATGCCATGCATTATGCTTCATTTGTAAACCTTTGCTCAATGCGCACCAATTATCAGTTTAGAATAATCACTTAACTAGCTTATCAACTTGACATGTCCACACAAAATCGTATTTAACTTTTGATTTTTAGCTCAAAATGACATGAATACAACACCACGTTAAGCTAGCTCAATTTTCTATGTTGTCACAACATTTGAGACTGAAAGAGCTAGGCAAAGCTTGAAAGTAATCCAATCTATCCTTAATTGTGTGATGCCAAACATTATGTTTCATTTATAACCTTTTACCCAAGGAGAACCAATTATCAGTTCAGAATAATCATTTTAATTGGAAGATCAACTTGACATGTCAGCACTAAATCATTTGTAACTTCTGATTTAGAGTTCAGTAACACCCATGTTAAGCTAACTCAATTTTTTGAATTGTGACAAAATTGAGGACCAAATTAGCTACAACAAAGTCTCCAAGTAAGCCACTGTATCCAAAACTGCTTCATTTGTAAACCTTTGCTCAATAAGCACCAATGATCAGTTTAGAATTTTACTGGCCGATCAAATTGACTTGTCCGCACTAGATCGTCTTGAACTTTTTATTCAGTGCTCAGAATGACACGAATCCAACGCTTGCGTTAAGCTAGTTCAATTTTCTATATTTTGACAAATTTTAAGACCGATATAGCTATGACAAAGTTTACAAGAAATCCTATCTATCCCAAAGCTGCGTGATGCCATGCATTATGCTAAATTTGTACACCTTTGCTCAATGAGCACCAATGATCAGTTTAGAATGACCAATTTAACTAGTCGCCAAACTTGACATGTCCGCACTAAATCGTCTGTAACATTTGATTTAGAGTTCAGAATGACATAAATCTAACACCCACATTAAGCTAGCTCAATTTTCTATATTGTGAAAAATTTAGGACCAAAAATAGCTTCAATAAAGTCTCCAACTAATCCAATCTATCCCAAACTGCGTGATGCCATGCATTATGCTTCATTTGTAAACCTTTGCTCAACCGGCACCAATTATCAGTTTAAAATGATCACTTTAACTAGCTGATCAACTTGACATGTCCGCACTAAATCATCTATAACATTTGATTCAGAGTTCAGAATGACACGAATCCAATGCCCACGTTAAACTAGCTCAATTTTCCACAATGTGAAAACATTTGAGAATGAAAGAGCTAAACAAAGCCTCAAAGTAATCCAATCTATCCTAAACTTCGTGATGCCATGCATTATGCTTCATTTATAAGCCTTTGCTCAAGGAACACCAATAATCAGATGAGAATGATCATTTTAACAGGCCATCAACTTGACAAGTCCGCACTAAATCGTACGTAACTTTTGATTTAGAGTTCAGAATGACCCGAATCCAACGCCCACGTTAACCTAGCTCAATTTTGTGTATTGTGACAAAATTTAAAACCGAAATAGCTGCGGCAAGTCTCCAAGTAATCCAATCTATCCCAACCTACGTGATGCCATGCATTATGCTTCAGTTGTAAACCTTTGCTCAATGAGCACCAACGATCAGTTTAGAACGACCAATTTAACTAGACGATAAATTTTACATGTCCGCACTAAATCGTCTGTAACATTTGATTTAGAGTTCAGAATGACATGAATCCAACGCCCACGTTAAGGTAGCTCAATTTTCTATATTGTGACAAAGCCTCCAAATATTCCAATGTATCCAAAACTGCGTGATGCCATGCATTATGCTTCATTTATAAGCTTTTAATCAAGGAGCACCAATGATCTGTTTAGAATGATCATTTTAACTGGCGGATTAACTTGAGATGTTCGCACTAAATCGTCTTACTTTTGATTTAGAGTTAATTATGACACGAACCAACGCCCATGTTAAGCTAGCTCAATTTTCAATATTGTGGCAAAATTTAGGACCGAAATAGCTAGAACAAAGTCTCCAAGTAAGCCACTCTATCCAAAATTGCTTCATTTGTAAACCTTTTCTCAATGAGCACCTATGATCAATTTAGAATGATCAATTTAACTGGCCGATCAACATGACATGTCCGCACTAAATCGTTTTGATTCAGAGTTAAGAATTACAGGAATTTCATGCCCACTTTAAGCTTGTTCAATTTTCTACATTGTGACAAAATTTAAGACCAAAATAGCTATGAAAAAGTTTCCAAGTAATCAAACCTACCACGAACTGCCTGATGCCATGCATTATGCTTCATTTGTAAACCTTTTTTCTATGAGCACCAATTATCAGTTTAGAATGATCATTTTTACTAGCTAATCAACTTGACATATCCAAACTAAATCGCCTTTAACTTTTGATTTAGAGCTCAAAATGACATCAATCCAATGCCCACATTAAGCTAGCTCAATTTTCAATATTGTGTTAACATTTGAGACTGAAAGAGCTAGGCAAAGCCTCAAACTAGTCCAATATATCCTAAACTGCATAATGCCATTCATTATGCTTCATTTATAAGCCATTACTCAAGAAGCACAATTGATCAGTTTAGAATAATCATTTTGACTGGCCGATCTACTTGACATGTCTGCACTAAATCTTCTGTAACTTTTGATTTAGAGTTTAGAATGACACGAATCCAATGCCCACATTAAACTAGCTCAATTTCCTATATTATGACAAAATTCTGGACGAAATAGCTACGAAAAAGTCTCCAAGTAAGCCAATATATCCAAAACTGAGTAATGCAATGCATGATGCTTCATTTGTAAACCCTTGCTCAATAACTTCATTTGTAAACCTTTGCTCAATGAGCACCACTGATCAGTTAGAATGATCAATTTAACAGGCCGATCAACTTGATATGTTCAAAGTAAGTCATCTTTAACTTTTGAGTCAGACTTCAGAATGAGACGAATCCAATGTCAGCGTTAAGCTAGTTTGATTTTTATATTGTGACAAAATTTATGACCGAAAAAGCTAGTCAAAGTCTCCAACAAATCCAATTTATCCCAACCTGTGTGATGCCATGCATTATGCTTTATTTATAAGCCCTTGCTCAAGGAGAACCAATTATCAGTTTAGAATGATCACTTTAACTAGTTGATCAACTTGACATGTCCGCACTAAATAGTTTTTAACTTTTGATTTAGAGCTCAAAATGACATGAATCCAACACCCACATTAAGATAGCTCAAATTTCCATATTGTGACAATATTTGAGACTGAAAGAGCTAGGCAAAACCACAAAGTAATCCAATCTATCATAAACTGTGTGATGCCTTGCATTATGCTTCATTTATAAGCTTTTACTCAAGGAGAACCAATGATCAGTTTAGAATAATCATTTTAACCGGCTGATCAACTTGACATGTCCGCACTAAATCGTCTGCAACTTTTGATTTAGAGTTCAGCAACGCCCAAGTTAAGCTAGCTCAATTTTCTATATTGTGACAACATTTAGGACCGAAATAGCTACGACAAAGTCTCCAAGTAAGCCAATCTATAAAAAAATGTTTCATTTGTAAACCGTTACTCAATAAGCTTCAATGATCAGTTTAGAATGATCAATTGTATTGGACGATCAACTTGACATGTACACACTAAATTGTCTTTAACTTTTGATTCAGAGTTTAGAATGACACGAATCCTAGTTCGATTTTCTATATTGTGACAACTTTTAAGACCGAAATAGCTATGCAAGTAATCCAATCTATCCGAAAATTGCGTGATACCATGCATTATGCTTCATTTGTAAACTTTTGCTCAATGAGCACCAATGATCAGTTTAGAACGACCAATTTAACTAGCCGATAAACTTGACATGTCCTCACTAAATTGTCTGTAATAATTGATTTAGAGTTTAGAATGACAAGAATCCAACACCCACGTTAATGTAGCTAAATTTTCTATATTGTGACAAAATTTAAGAACGAAATAGCTACGGCAAAGCCTACAAGTATTTGAATGTAGCCCAAACTGTGTGATGCAATGCATTATGCTTCATGTATAACCCTTTACTCAAGGAGCACCAATGATCAGTTTAGAATGATCATCCTAACTGGCCGATCAACTTGACATGTCTGCAGTAAATCGTCAGTAACCTTTTATTTAGAGTTCAGAATGACACGAATCCAACACCCACGTTAAGTTAGATCAATTTTCTATATTGTGACAAAATTTAGGACCGAAATATCTAGAACAAAGTCTCCAAGTAAGCCAATATATCCAAAACTGCTTCATTTGTGATCCTTTGCTCAATGAGAACCAATGATCAATTTAGAGTGATCAATTTAATTAACCGATGAACTTGACATGTCCGCACTAAATTTTCTTTAACTTTTGACTCAGACTTCAGAATGACACGAATCCAACGCCCACGTTAAGCCAGCTTAATTTTCTATCTTGTGACTAAATTTAAGAGCGAAATAGCTACGAAAAAGTCTCCAACTATTCCAATCTATACCAAACTGCGTGATGCCATGCATTATGATTCATTTGTAAACTTTTGCTCAATGAGCACAAATTATCCGTTTAAAATGATCATTTTAACTAGCTAATGAACTTGACATGTTCGCTGTAAATCTTCTTTAACTTTTGATTTAGAGATCAAAGTGACTTGAATCTAACACCCACGTTAAGCTAGCTCAATTTACCATAATGTGACAACATTTGAGGCTGAAAGAGCTTGACAAAGCCTCAAAGTAATCCAATCTATCCTAAACTGTGAGATGCCATGCCTTATGCTTCATTTATGAGCCTTCACTAAAGGAACACCAATGATCAGTTTAGAATGATCATTTTAACTGGCCGACCAACTTGACATGTTCGCACTAAAACGTCTGTACTTTTGATTCGGAGTTCAGAATGACACGAATCCAACACCCACGTTAAGCTAGCTCAATTTTCTATATTGTTACAAAATTTAAGCCCAAAATATGACTAGGTATAAACCTTCTCCTCATGATGAATTTCATCTGCTTCCAAGAATCTATAGGAAAATCCCCAGCCCTGCTCCTAGATGTAACTAATTGATCCCACCAACTTAGGGCATAATCATTAAATGCGGTTGGGGCTACCTTAACCTTATTTTCTTGAGTCTATTCCCTTCAATCAAAGACTATTTCTATCTTCTTTTTCCATTCTAGGTATTTCTCAGGTAATTGGTTCCATGTAAAGAGGGAATTTTAGTTATTCCTAGGCATCCGGTCTTGTGGTTGCCTTCTTCTCCTAGATTGGTGTGACCTAGATGAGTGACTGTAATACTGCTCAGTATCAGAAGGTGGTTAATATCTCCTCAGTCGGTCATTGATGGATCTTTCTATGTCAGCCCTCATTGTTGCCATACTTTCATTCATCATGGCTTTAAAGTAGTCGAGAAGTTGTTTGTTAGAGTTTGGGGATTCCTCTCCATTGTCTGTTCCCTCCATGGTTCCTGACAAATTCAGACGAATAAACAAGTAAAATGATCAAACTAGAACACAAACTAGAATAACATAAATCACAAAAGACAAAGACACAAAGAGAAAAAAAACCAACCCTAAGCAAAACGATCTCAAGACCTATGAAATCCGGTTTGGTAAATGATGCATCTAACAAACTTTAATTTATTTTCAAATGTTTTAACTTGAATTTCCTAAGTCTATTAAGTCTAAAGAACACGTTTTTAACATGTTTCAGATCCAAAATATTCAATTAATTCACAAAATCAAGATAGAACTCAGTTAGTGCTTCCGAGAACTCCAATGATGCCAATTGAGAGTTGGTTGATTCTATCATCTAACAACAAGTTCCTGAATGTTTTTTTATTGATTTTCAAATTCTTTAGAGTTCTAATATCAAGTTATAACAGGAAACAAACCCAGAAACATTCAAAACAAATAGCAAAAAGGAAGACGAAAGGTCACTAAAAGTTCTTGCGAAAAGATTAAAGGGTACGAATGGGTTTTGATAGATAACAACCTAGTTTGGAGTATGCTCTGATACCACTTGATGTGATCTTGATTAGGATCAAGTCCCTGAATGTCTTCAAGAGGTTTTGTAAATGGTAGTAAACCGAATGTCGATGCGGAAGTGAAGAAGATGGTGAATTCCGTGAGCTTGAAGATGAATGGTCTCGAGAACTTGTCTGGAATGAGTGATACTTCTAAGGATTGGTGAAAGATCCTTATACTATCAGCTTGCTCTCTGTGAATTTTGAATACAAGACACGTTGGGCAAGAGGTGGAATGAAGTGAAACTTCCAAGGGATATGAACAGCCCTTAGACTTTCGGCTCTTGAGAGGAATGGGATGATGATCCAAATTCCTTAATCAAAGAGGTGATCAAACGAGATTGAGAAGAAGGTTCAGATATTAAAATGTTTGATGATTTGAAGATGGGATACAAGAGAGTAGTTATAGGATCCAATGTGTACATAGGAATAGAAAAAGACTCCTAAGAAACCACCAAGGCAGTTAAGAGAAACTAGGAAATTACAAAAACAACTAAGAATAAAGACTAAGAAGTAAATAACATCTTGACAGATCCTTCCTCTTCATTTGCGTGAATTATAGGGTAGAATGGGCCTTGGTTAATCAAGAGGCTGTTGTAAATTATCTTAGGTTTGCCTCATTAAAAACCTCTTTTAGAAAACCCAATGGGATAAAACTAAGAGGAGAGAAAAAGAGTACAATCCAGGATACCTCTCTTGATGTGGTTTAGGTGGCTGGAATCACAATCATTGTGGTTGGATTAGCACACACTAAAATTGCCCGTATGCTGTTGGGAAGGTGTTGCGGTGTTGTCTTGAGTTTGGCTTGCTTGGCCTGAGTAATGGGACCATTGGAGAATTGTAAGGCTTCATCTTCAGCTTCCTATGGTTCTAGTTGTTCCTTAGCTACCTCATTGGCTTCTTCTTGCTCAGGTTCAAGCTGCTACTTTAGTTCAGGTTCCTTGTTGGCCATGCTCACATCAACCAATGAGCAGATTAGAATGATCATTTTAACTTCCCGATCAACATGACACGTCCACACTAAATCGTCTATAACTTTTGATTTAGAGGTCAGAATGAGACGAATCCAACGCTACATTAAGCAATCTCAATATTCTAAATTGTGACAAAATTTAAGACCGAAATAATCAAATCAATCCTTAACTGCGTGATGCCATGCATTATGCTTCTTTTGTAAACCTTTGCTCAATGAGCACCAATGATCAGTTTAAAATGATCAATTTAAATGGCCGATCAACTTGACATTTCCGCACTAAATTTTCTTTAACTTTTAATTCAGAGTTCAGAATCACAAGAATCCAGGGCCCACATTAAGATACCTCAATTTCCTTGCTTGCCATGCTCACATCAACCAATGATCAGATTAGAGTGATCATTTTAACTACCCGATTAACATAACACATCCACACTAAATCGTCTGTAACTTTTATTTAGAGTTCAGAATGAAACGAATCCGATGCTATATTAAGCAAGCTCAATATTCAATATTGTGACAAAATTTAAAACCAAAATAGCTATGATAATGCCTCCAAGTAATCCAATCAATCCCAAACTCCGTGATGCCATGCATTATGCTTCTTTTGAAAACCTTTGTTGAATGAACACCAATTATCAGTTTCAAATGATCAATTTAAATGGCCGATCAACTTGACATGTCCGCACTAAATCTTTTTTAACTTTTGATTTAGAGTCCAAAATGACAAGAATCCAGGGCCCACGTTAAGCTACCTCAATTTTCTATATTTTGACAAAATTTAATACCAAAATAGCCACGACAAAGCCTCCAAGTAATCCAATCTATCCCGAACTGTGTGATGCCATGCATTATGATTCATTTGTAATGCTTTTCTCAATCCGCACTAATTATCAGTTTAGAATGACCAATTTAATTGGTCGATAAACTTGATAGGTCCGCAATAGAATCGTCTTTAAGTTTTGAATCAAAGTTTAGAATGACACTAATCCAATGCCCAAGTAAAGCTAGCTCAATTTTCTATATTGTGACAAAATTTAATACCGAAACAGTTACGAAAAAGCCTCCAATATATCCAAAATTGCGGGATGCCATTAATTATGCTTCTTTTATATGCCTTTACTCAATGAGTCCCAATGATCAGTTTAGAATGATCATTTTAACTAGCCGATCAACTTGACATATCCGCACTAAGTCGTCTTTAACATTTGATTCAGAGTTCAGAATGACACGAATCCAATGCCCAAGTAAAACTAGCTTAATTTCTATTGTGACAAAATTTAAGACCGAAATAGCAACTACAAAGCCTCCAAGTAATCCAATCTATCCCAAACTGCATGATGCCATGCATTATGCTTCATTTATACGCCTTTACTCAAGGAGCACCAATGATAAGTTTAGAATGATCAATTTAACTAGTTGATCAACTTAACATCTTTGCACTAAATCGTCTCCAACTTTTGAATTAGAACTCAAAATGACATGAATCCAACGTCCACATGAATCCAAAGTATCTTAGGTTTGCATCATTAAAAACCTCTCTTAGAAAACCCAATGGGACAAAACTAAGAGGAGGGAAAAAGAGTACAATCCAAGATACCTCTCCTGATGAGGTTTAGGTGGCTGGAATCACAACCATGGTGGTTAGATTAGCACACACTACAATGGCCCGAATGGTGTTGAGAAGGTGTTGTCTTAAGTTTGGCTAGCTTGGACAGAGTAATGGGACCATTGGAGATTCGCAAGAATTCATCTTCAGATTCCTCTGGTTCTAGTTGTTCCTTACCTACCTCATTGGCTTCTTCTTGCACTGGTTAAAGCTGCTACTTTAGTTCAGGTTCCTTGCTGGCCATGCTCACATCAACCAATGATCAGATTAGAGTGATCATTTTAACTGCCCGATCAACTTAACACGTCCACACTAAATCGTCTATAACTTTTGATTTAGAGTTCACAATGACACGAATCCAACGCTATATTAAGCAAGCTCAATATTCTATATTATGACAAAATTTAAGACCGAAATAGCTATGACAAAGCCTCCAAGTAATCCAATCAATCCCAAACTGCGTGATACCATGCATTATGCTTCTTTTGAAAACCTTTGCTCAATGAACACCAATGATCAGTTTCAAATGATCAATTTAAATGGCCGATCAACTTGATATGTCCACACTAAATCTTTATTAACTTTTGATTCAGAGTCCAAAATGACCAGAATCAAGGGCCCACGTTAAGCTACCTCAATTTTCTATATTTTGAAAAAATTTAAGACCAAAACAGCAACAACAAAGCCTCCAAGTAATCCAATCTATCCCGAACTGTGTGATGCCATGCATTATACTTCATTTGTAACCCTTTTCTCAATGCGCACTAATTATCAGTTTAGAATGACCAATTTAATTGGTCGATAAACTTGATAGGTCCGCAATAGAATCGTCTTTAAGTTTTGAATCAAAGTTTAGAATGACACTAATCCAATGCCCAAGTAAAGCTAGCTCAATTTTCTATATTGTGACAAAATTTAATACCGAAACAGTTACGAAAAAGCCTCCAATATATCCAAAATTGCGGGATGCCATTAATTATGCTTCTTTTATATGCCTTTACTCAATGAGTCCCAATGATCAGTTTAGAATGATCATTTTAACTAGCCGATCAACTTGAAATATCCGCACAAAATCGTCTTTAACATTTGATTCAGAGTTCAGAATGACACGAATCCAATGCCCAAGTAAAACTAGCTCAATTTCTATTATGAAAAAATTTAAAACCTAAATAGCAACCACAAAGACTTCAAGTAATCCAATCTATCACAAACTGTGTGATGCCATGCATTATGCTTCATTTATACGCCTTTACTCAAGGAGCACCAATGATAAGTTTAGAATGATCAATTTAACTAGTTGATCAACTTAACATGTTCGCACTAAATCGTCATCAACTTTTGAATTAAAGCTCAAAATGACATGAATCCAACGTCCACGTTAAGCTAGCTTAATTTTCCATATTGTGACAACATTTGAGACTCAAAGAGATAGACGAAACCTCAAAGTAATCCAATCTATCCTAAACTGCATGATGCCATGCATTATGCTTCATTTATAAGCCTTTGCTCAAGAAGCACCAATGATCAGTTTACAATGATAATTTTAACTTGCACATTAACTTGACATGTTCACACTAAATCGTCTTTAACTTTTGATCTAGAATTGTGAATGACACGAACACTACGCCGATGTTAAGCTTGCTCAATTGTCGATAGTGTGGCAAAATTTAAATACGAAATACCTACTATAAAGCCTCCAAGTAATCCAATCTATCACAAACTGCATGATGCCATGCACTATGCTTCATTTGTAAACCTTTGCTCAATAAGCACCAATGATCAGTTTAGAATGATCATTTTAACTGGTAGATCAACTTGACATGTCCGCACTAAATCGTCATTAAGTTTTGATTTAGAGTTTAGAATGACATGAATCAAATGCCCAAGTAAATCTAGCTCAATTTTCTATATTGCGACAATATTTAAGACCGAAATATCGTTTAAGTAATCCAATTTATCCCAAACTGCGTGATGCCATGCAATATGCTTCATTTATACGCCTTTACTCAATGAGCACCAATGATCAGTTTAGAATGATAATTTTAACTAGCTGATCAACTTGACATTTCTGCACTAAATCATCTTTAACTTTTGATTTAGAGCGCAAAATGATATGAATCCATCGCCCACATTAAACTAGCTCAATTTTTCATATTGTGACAACATTTGAGACTGAATGAGCTATGACAAAGCCTCCATGTAATCCAATGTGTCCCAAACTACGTGATGCCATACATTATGGTTAATTTGTAAGTCTTTACTCAAGGACCACCAATGATCAGTTTAGAATGATCAATTTTACTGGTATATAGACTTGACATGTGCGCACTAAATCGTATTGAACTTTTGATTTAGTCTTCAGAAAAACTCAATTTTCTGAATCCAACTCTCATGTTAGTCTAACTCAATTTTCTCTATTATGACAAAATTTAATACCGAAACAGCTATAACAAAGTCCCCAAGTAATCCAATCTATCCCAAACTGTGTGATGCCATACATTATGCTTCATTTGTAAACCTTTGCTCAATGAGCACCAGTAATCAGTTTAGAATTATCATTTTCACTTGCCAATCAACTTCACAGGACCGCATGAAATCGTGCGTAACTTTTGATTTAGAGTTCAGAATGTGAAGAATCCAGCGCCCACGTTAAGCTAGCTCAAATTTCTATATTGTGACGGAATATTTGACAAAGCGACCAAGTAATCCAATCTATCCCAAACTGCGTGATGCTATGCATTATGCTTCGTTTGTAAACGTTTGCTCAATGAACACGAATGATCAGTTTAGAATGATCAATTTATCTAGCTGGTCAACTTGACATTTCAGCATGAAATAATCTTTAACATTTGTTTAAGAGTTCAGAATGGCACGAATCTAACGACCACGTTAAGCTAGTTTAATGTTCTATATTATGAAAAATGTAATACCGAAATAGCTACAACAAACCCTCCAAGTAATGCAATATATCCCAAACTGTGTGATGACACGAATTATGCTTCATTTACACGCCTTCAGTAAAGGGACATCAATGATCATTTGAGCTAGGTTATCAACTTGACATGTCCGCACTAAATGGTCTGTAACTTTTGATATAGAGTTAAGAATAACATGAATCTAAAACCCAAGTAAAGCAATCTCAATTTTCAATATTGTGACAAAATTAAAGATCAAAGTAGCTCCAAAAAGGCCTCCAAGTAATCCTATCTATCCCAAACTTTGTGATGCCATGCATTCTGCTTCATTTGTAAACCTTTGCTCATTGAGCACCGATGATCAGTTTAGAATGATCAATTTAACTAGCCGATCAACTTGACATGTCCTTACTAAATCGTCTTTAACTTTATATTCAGAGTTCAAAATGACACGAATCACAAACTGCATGATGCCATGCACTATGCTTCATTTGTAAACCTTTGCTCAATAAGCACCGATGATCAGTTTAGAATGATCATTTTAACTGGTAGATCAACTTGACATGTCCGCACTAAATCGTCATTAAGTTTTGATTTAGAGTTTAGAATGACATGAATCAAATGCCCAAGTAAATCTAGCTCAATTTTCTATATTGCGACAATATTTAAGACCGAAATATCGTTTAAGTAATCCAATTTATCCCAAACTGCGTGATGCCATGCAATATGCTTCATTTATACGCCTTTACTCAGTGAGCACCAATGATCAGTTTAGAATGATAATTTTAACTAGCTGATCAACTTGACATTTCTGCACTAAATCATCTTTAACTTTTGATTTAGAGCGCAAAATGATATGAATCCATCGCCCACATTAAACTAGCTCAATTTTTCATATTGTGACAACATTTGAGACTGAATGAGCTATGACAAAGCCTCCATGTAATCCAATGTGTCCCAAACTACGTGATGCCATACATTATGGTTAATTTGTAAGTCTTTACTCAAGGACCACCAATGATCAGTTTAGAATGATCAATTTTACTGGTATATAGACTTGACATGTGCGCACTAAATCGTATTGAACTTTTGATTTAGTCTTCAGAAAAACTCAATTTTCTGAATCCAACTCTCATGTTAGTCTAACTCAATTTTCTCTATTATGACAAAATTTAATACCGAAACAGCTATAACAAAGTCCCCAAGTAATCCAATCTATCCCAAACTGTGTGATGCCATACATTATGCTTCATTTGTAAACCTTTGCTCAATGAGCACCAGTAATCAGTTTAGAATTATCATTTTCACTTGCCAATCAACTTCACAGGACCGTATGAAATCGTGCGTAACTTTTGATTTAGAGTTCAGAATGTGAAGAATCTAGCGCCCACGTTAAGCTAGCTCAATTTTCTATATTGTGATGGAATATTTGACAAAGCGACCAAGTAATCCAATCTATCCCAAACTGCGTGATGCTATGCATTATGCTTCGTTTGTAAACGTTTGCTCAATGAACACGAATGATCAGTTTAGAATGATCAATTTATCTAGCTGGTCAACTTGACATTTCAGCATGAAATAATCTTTAACATTTGTTTAAGAGTTCAGAATGACACGAATCTAACGACCACGTTAAGCTAGTTTAATGTTCTATATTATGAAAAATGTAATACCGAAATAGCTACAACAAACCGTCCAAGTAATGCAATATATCCCAAACTGTGTGATGACACGAATTATGCTTCATTTACACGCCTTCAGTAAAGGGACATCAATGATCATTTGAGCTAGGTTATCAACTTGACATGTCCGCACTAAATGGTCTGTAACTTTTGATATAGAGTTAAGAATAACATGAATCTAAAACCCAAGTAAAGCAATCTCAATTTTCAATATTGTGACAAAATTAAAGATCAAAGTAGCTCCAAAAAGGCCTCCAAGTAATCCTATCTATCCCAAACTTTGTGATGCCATGCATTCTGCTTCATTTGTAAACCTTTGCTCATTGAGCACCGATGATCAGTTTAGAATGATCAATTTAACTAGCCGATCAACTTGACATGTCCTTACTAAATCGTCTTTAACTTTATATTCAGAGTTCAAAATGACACGAATCCAACGCCCACGGTAAGCTAGCTCAATTTTCTATATTATGATAGAACTTTGGACCAAAATAGCTATAAAAAAGACTCCAAGTAACCCAATCGTTCCCAAGCTGCGTGATGCCATACATTATGCTTTATTTATACGCCATTACTCAATGAGCCCCAATGATCAGTTTATAATGATCAATTTAACTGGCCGATCAACTTGACATGTCCGCAATAAATCGTCTTTAACTTTTGATTAAGATTTCATAATTACATGAATCCAATGCCCACTCTAAGCAAGTTCAATTTTATGTATTGTGACAAAATTTAAGGCCAAAATATCTACGACAAAGCCTCCAAGTAATCCAATCTATCCGAAAACACGTGATGTCATGCATTATGCTTCATTTGAAAACATTTTCTCGATGAGCACCAATTATTTGTTTGGAATTATCAATTTCAATGGCCGATCAACTTGACATGACCTCACTAAATCGTCTTTAACTTTTGATTCAGAGTTTAGAATGACATGAATCCAACTCCCAAGTAAAGCTAGCTCAATTTTCTATATTGTGACAAAATTTTAAACCGAAATAGCTACAAAAAACCTCCAAAAAATCCAATCTATCGCAAACAGCATGATGCCATCATTATACTTCATGTATACGCCTTTACTCAATGAGCACGAATGATCAGTTTAGCTGATTATTTTAACTAGCCGATAACCTTGACATTTCCGCACTATATCCTCTTTAACTTCTGATTAAGAGCTCAAAATGACATGAGTCCAACTCCCACGTTAAGCTAGCTCAATTTTCCATATTGTGACAACATTTGAGACTAAAATAACTACGACAAAGCCTCTATGTAATCCAATGTATCCTAAACTGCGTGATGCCCTACATTATGCTTCATTTATAAGCCTTTACTCAATGAGCACGAATTATCAGTTTAAAACGATTATTTTAACTAGCCGCTCAACTTGACATGTCCACACTAAATTCTATTCAACTTTTTTTTTGAAAGCTCATGATGACACAAATCCAAAGCCCAAGTAAAACTTGCTAAATTTTCCATATTGTTACAACTTTTGAGATTGAAAAAGCTAGACAAAGCCTCAAAGTAATGCAATCTATCCCATATTGCGTTATGCCATGCATTCTTCATCATTTATAAGCCTTTACTCAAGGAGCACGAATGATAGGTTTAATTAGAATGATCATTTTAACTGGCCGATCTATTTCACATGTCTACCCTAAATCGTCCATAACTTTGATTTAGAGTTCAGAATGACACGAATCCAACGCCTACGTTAAGGGAGCTCAATTTTCTATACTGTGACAAAATTTAAGACCGAAATAGCTATGAAAAAGCCTCCAAGTAATCCAATCTATCCCAAAATGCGTGATGCCATGCATTATGCTTCATTTGTAAGCCTTTACTCAAGGAGCACCAATGATCAGTTTAGAATGATCATTAACTAGGTGCTAAACTTGACATGTCCACGCTAAATTCTATTTAACTTTCTATTTAGAGCTCAAGAGTCCAAGTAATCCAAAAATGTGTGATGTCCTGAAATAAGCTTCATTTATAAGCCTTCAATGAGCACCAATGATCAATTTAGAATGATCATTTTTACTAGTTTATCAACTTGACATGTCCACACTAAATCGTTTTTAACTTTTCATTTACAGCTCAAAATGACATTAGTCCAATGCCCACATTAAGCTAGCTCAGTTTTCTATATTGTGATAACATTTGAGACGTTAAGCTAGCTCATTTTTCCATATTGTGAAAACATTTGAGACTCAAAGAGCTACAAAAAAGCTTCTAAGTAATCTAATGTATCCCAAACTGCGTGATGCCATCAATTATCCTTGATTTATAACCCTTTACTAAAGGAGCACCAATGATCAGTTTAGAATGACTATTTTAATTAGCTGCTCAACTTGAAATGTCCACACTAAATTCTCATTAACTTTTTATTTAAAGCTCAAGATGACACGAATCCAACGCCCACGTTAAGCTAGCTAAATTTTCCATATTGTTACAACATTTGAGACTGAAATAACTAGACAAAGCCTTAAAGTAATGCAAGCCATCGAAATTGTGTGATGCCATGCATTCTGCTTCATTTATAAGCCTCTACTCGAGGAGCACCAATGATCCATTTAGAATGATCATTTTAATTGGTCGATCTACATGACATGAATCCAACCCCCACATTAAGCAATATCATTTTTCCATTTTGTGACAACCTTTGAGACTGAGAGAGCTAGACAAAGCATGAAATATGCTTCATTTATAAGCATTTACTCAATGAGCACCAATGATCAGTTTAGAATGATCATTTTAACTGGCTGATCAACTTGACATGTCCGCACTAAATCGTCTTTAACTTTTTATTTAGAACTCAAGATGACATGAATCGTACTCCCACGTTAAGCTAGCTCAATTTTCCATAATGTGACATCATTTTTGGCTGAAAGAGCTACGACTAAACCTTCCAGTAATCCAATCTATCCTAAAATGAGTGAAGTCATGCATTATGCTTCATTTATAAGCCTTTACTGAAGGAGCACCAATGATCAGTTTAAAATGATTATTTTAATTGGACGATCAACTTGACATGTCCACACTAAATCCTCTTTTGTTTTTTATTTAGAGCTTAATATGACATGAATCCAACTCCCACATTAAGCTACCTTAATTTCCCATATTGTGACAACATTTTAGACAGAAAGAGATATGACTAAGCCTCCCACTAATCAAATCTATCCCAAAATACGTGATGTCATGCATTATGCTTCATTTATAAGCCTTTACTCAAGGAACACCATTGATCAGTTTAAAATGATTGTTATAACTGGCTGATCAACTTGACATGTCCAAACTAAATCGTTTTTAACTTTTTTTTGGAATTCAGTATGACATGAATCCAACTCCCCCGTTAAGTTAGCTCAATTTCCATATTGTGACAACATTTTAGACTGAAAGAGCTACGACTAAGCCTCTAGTAATTCAATCTGTCCCAAAATGCCTGATGTCATGCATTAAGCTTCATTTATAAGCCTTTACTCATGAGCACCAATGGTCATATTAAAATGATTATTATAACTGGCCAATCAACTTGAGATGTCTAAACTAAATCATCTATAACATTTGATTTACAGCTCAATATGACATCAATCAAACTCCCACGTTAATCTAGCTTAATTTTCCATATTGTGACAACATTCTATACTTAAAGAGCTACGACTAAGCCTCTAGTAATTCAATCTGTCCCAAAATGCCTGATGTCATGCATTAAGCTTCATTTATAAGCCTTTACTCATGAGCACCAATGGTCATATTAAAATGATTATTATAACTGGCCAATCAACTTGAGATGTCTAAACTAAATCATCTATAACATTTGATTTACAGCTCAATATGACATCAATCAAACTCCCACGTTAAGCTAGCTTAATTTTCCATATTGTGATAACATTCTATACTGAAAGAGCTACGACTAAGCCTCCTAATAATCCAATCTATCCCAAAATGTGTGATGTCATGCATTATGCTTCATTTATAAGCCTTTACTGAATTGCACCAATGATTAGTTTAAAATGATTGTTATAACTGACCGATCGACTTGACATGTCCGAACTAAATTGTCTTTAACTATTTATTTAGAGCTCAATATGTCATTAATCCAACTCCCAAGTTAATCTACCTCAATTTTCCATATTATGACAATATTTTAGACTGAAAGAGCTACGACTAAGCCTCCCAGTAATCAAATCTGTCGCAAAATGCGTGATGTGATGCATTTTCGTTTCAAACCAAGGATTAGTTTGAAACGATTATTATAATTGGCTGATCAACTTGACATGTCCACACTAAATCGTCTTTAACTTTTTATTTAGAGCTTAATATGACATGAATTCAACTACTATCGTCAAGCTAGCTCAATTTTCCATATTGTGACAACATTTTACATTGAATGAGCTACGACTAAGCCTCCCAGTAATCTAATTTATTCCAAAATGCATGATGTCATGCATGATACTTCATATATAAGCCCTTACTCAAGGAGCACCAATGATCTGTTTAAAATGATTATTATAACATGCCGATCAACTTGACATGTCAACACTAAATCGTCTTCAACTATTTTTTAGAGCTCAATATGACATGAATCCAACGACCATGTTAAGCTAGCTCAATTTTCCATACCGTGACAACATTCGAGAATGAAAAAGGTACGGCAAAGCCTAAAAGTAATTCAATGCATCCCAAAATGCAGGATGCCATGCATTATGTCTCATTTATAAGCTTTCACTGAAGGAGCACCAGTGATTAGTTTAGAATGATCATTTTAACTGGCTTATCTATTTCACATGTCCACAGTAAATCGTCTGTAACTGCTGACTTAGAGTTCAGAATGACACGAATCTAACGCCCACGTTAAGCTAGCTCAATTTTCTATATTGTGACAAAATTTAAGACCGAAATAGCTACGGGAAAACCTCCACGTAATCCAATCTATCCCAAAATACATGATGCCATACAATGCTTCATTTGTAAGCCTTTACTGAAGGAGCACCAATGATCATTTTAGAATGATCATTTTAACTAGCTAATAACATTGACATATCCACACTAAATCATCTTCAACTTTTCATATAGAGCTCAAGGTGACATGAATCCAATGCCCATGTTAAGATAGCTCAATTTTCCATATTGTGACAACATTTGAGACTAAAAGAGCTACGACAAAGCCTCCAAGTAATCCAATATATCCCAAAATGCGTGATGTCGTGCATTATGCTTTATTTGTAAGCCTTTACTCAAGGAGCGCCAATGATCAGTTTAAAATGATCATTTAACTACCAATTCAATTTTACATATCCACACTAAATCAGGTTTAACTTTTTAGTTAGAGGTCAAGATGACATGAATTGAACGCCCACCTTAAGCTAGGTCAATATTCCATAATGTGACAACCTTTGAGAACGAAAAAGCTACGACAAAGCCTCCAAGTAATCCAATGTATACCAAACTGCGAGGTGCCAAGCATTATGCTTCATTTATAATCATTTACTCAAGGAGCACCAATGATCAGTTTGGAATGATCATTTTAACTAGCTTATTAACTTGACATATCTGCACTAAATCGTTTTTAACTTTTGATTTAGAGCTCAAAATGACATGAATCCAACGCCCACGTTAAGCTAGCCCAATTTTCCATATTGTGACAACATTTGATAATGAAAGAGCTAGAGAAAGCCTCAAATTAATGCAATCTATGCTGAACCACATGAAGCCATGCATTATGATTCATTTTAAACCTTTACTATAGGAGCACCAATGATCAGTTGAGAATGATTATTTTAACTGGCTTGTCAATTTCACATGCCCACACTAAATCTTCCGTAACATTTGGTTTAGAGTCCTGAATGACACGGATCCGACGCTCACGTTAGTCTAGCTCAATTTTCTATATTGTGACAAAATTTAAGACCGAAATACCTAGAAGAAAGGCTGCAAGTAATCCAATCTACCCAAAAATACGTGATGTTGTGCATTATGATTCATTTACAAGCCTTTACTCATGGAGCATCAATGATCCGTATAGAATGGTCTTTTAACTAACTGATCAACTTGACATAACTGCACTAAATCGTCTATAAGTTTTGATTTAGAGCTCAAAATAACATGAATCTAATGCCCACATTAAGCTAGTTCAATTTTCCGTATTGGGACAACATTTCAGACAGAAAGAGCTACGACAAAGCCTCCAAATAATCCAATGTATCCCACACTGCGTGATGCCATGCATTATGATTCACTTATAAGCCTTTACCCAAGGAGCACCAATGATCAGTTTAAAATGATCATTTTAACTAGCTGCTCAACTTGACATGTCCACATTAAATTCTCTTTAGCTTCTAATTTAGAGCTCAATATGACATGAATCCAACGCCCACGTTAAACTAGCTCAGTTTCCCATATTGTGACAACATTTGAGACTAAAAGAGATAGACAAAGCCACAAAGTAATGCAATCTATCTCAAACTGCGTGATGTCATCCATTATGCTTCCTTATAAGCCTTTATCCAAGGAGCACTGATGATCAATTTAGAATAATCATTTAAATTGGCCGATCAATTTGACATGTCCACATCAAATCATTCGTCACTTTTGATTTAGTGTTCAAAATGACACGAATCCAATGCCACATTAAGCTAGCTCAATTTCCTATATTTTGACAAAATTTTAGACCGAAATAGCAATGACGAAGCCACCAAGTAATCTAATCCATCCCAAAATACGTAATGTCATGCATTATGCTTCATTTATAAGCCATTACTCAATAAACACCAATGATAAGTATAAAATGATCATTCTAACTAGTTAGTCATTTTGACATGTCCACACTAAATTGTCTTCAACCTTTTATTTAGAGCTCAATATGACATGTATCCAACGCCCGCGTTAAGCTTTCTCAATTTTGCATATTGTAATAATATTTGACACTGAAATATATAGACAAAGCCTCAAAGTAATGCAATTTCTCCCAAATTGCGTGATGCCATGCAATATGCTATATTTATAAACTTTACTCAAAGAACACCAAAGATCAGTTTGGAATGATCATTTTAACTGGAATATCAATTTCAAATGTCCACACTAAATCAACCGTAACTTTTGATTTAGAGTTCAGAATGACACAATTCCAACGCCCACGTTATGGTAGCTCAATTTTCTATGTTGTGACAAATTTTGAGACCCAAATAGCTACGACAAAGCTTCCAAGTAATCCAATCTATCCAAAATGTGTGATGTCATGCATTATGCTTCATTTATAAGCCTTTACTTAACGAGCACAAATGATCAGTTTAGAATAATCATTTTAACTAGCTGAACAACTTGACATGTCTCCACTAAATCGTCGTTCACTTTTTGTTAAGAGATCAAAATGAAATGAATCTGACGCCCATGTTAAGCTAGCTCCACTTTCCATATTGTGACAACATTTCAATTGGATGACCTACGACAAAACCTCCCAAAAATCCAATGTATCCCAAACTTTGAGATTCCATGCATTATGCTCCATTTATAATCTTTTAATGAAGGAGCACCAATGATTATTTTAGAATGATAATTTTAACTAGCCGATCAATTTGACATTTCTACACTAAATCGTCCGTAACTTTTGATTTAGAATTCCAAATGACACGAATCCAACGCCCACGTTAAGCAAGCTGAATTTTTTAAAATTAAAGACCAGAATAGGTACGACAAAGACTCCAAGTAATCCAATCTATTCCAAAATACGTGATGTCGTGCATTATGCTTACTATATAAGCTCTTACTCAAGTAGCACCAATCATCAATTTAGAGTAATCATTTTAACTAGCTGATCAACTTGACATGTCCACACTAAATCTTCTTTAACTTTTAATTTAGAGCTCAAGATGACATGAATCCAATGCCCACGTTAAGCTAGCTCAATATTCCATATTGTGACAACATTTGAGACTAAAAGAGCTAGAGAAAGCCTCAAAGTAATGCAATCTATCTGAAACTGCATAATGCCATGCATTATGCTTCATTTATAAGCTTTTACTCAAGTAGCACCAATGATCAGTTTAGAATGATCATTTTAACTGGACGATCAATTTGACATGTCGACACTAAATCGTCCGTAACTCTTCATTTACTATTCAGAATTACATGAATCCAATGACCACGTTAAGCTAGCTATATTTTATATATTGTGACAAAATTAAAGACTGAAATAGCTACGAAAAAGACTCCACGTATTCCAATCTACCCCAAAATACGTGATGTCATGCATTATGCTTCATTTATAAGCCTTTACCCAACGAGCACGAATGATCAGTTTAGAATAATCATTTTAACTAGCTGATCAACTAGACATGTCCACACTAAATCGTCTTTAACTTTTTTTTTTATAGCTCAAGATGACATGAATCCAACGCCCACGTTAAGCTAGCTCAATATTCCATATTGTGAAAACATTTGAGAATGAAAGAGGTAGACAGAGCCTCAAAGTAATGCAATCTATCCCAAACTCTATGATGCCATGCATTATGCTTCATTTATAAGCTTTTACTCAAGGTGCACCAATGATCAATTTAAAATGATTATTTTAACTGGCCGATAATTTTCACTTGTCCACACTAAATTATGCATACCTTTTGATTAAGAGTTCATAATGAAAGGAATCCAACGCCCACGTTAATCTATCTTAATTTTCTATATTGTGACAAAATTTAATACCAAAATAGCTACAACAAAGCTTCTAAGTATTCCAGTCTATCCTAAAATGCGTGATGCCACGCATTATGCTTCATTTATAAGCCTTTACTCAATGAGCACCAATGATAAGTTTAGAATAATCATTTTAACTAGGTGATCAACTTGACATGTGCACTAAATCGTCTTTCACTTTTTATTTAGAGCTCAAAATGAAATGAATCCGACGCCTTGTTAAGCTAGCTGAACTTTTCATATTGTGACAACATTTGAGACTGCAAGAGCTAGACAAAGGCTGAAAGTAATGCAATGTATCTCAAATTGCGTGATGCCATGCATTAGGCTTCATTATAAGCCTTTATTTAAGGAGCATCAATGACCACTTTAGAATGATCATCTTAACTGGCCGATCAATTTGAAATGTCCACACTAAATTGTCCGTAACTTTTGATTTAGAGTTCAGAATGACACAATTCCAATGCTCACGTTAAGCTAGCCCAATTTTCTATACTGTGACAAAAGTTTAGGCCAAATTGCTATGACTAAGCCTCCAAGTAATCCAATCTATCCCAAAATACCTGATGTCATGTATTATGCTTCATTTATGAGCCTTTACACAATGAGAACCAATGATCATTTTTACTAGGTGATCAACTAGACATGTCGACACTAAATCGTCTTCAACTTTTTCTTTAGAGCTCAAGATGACATGAATTCAACACCCACATCAAGCTAGCTCAATTTTTCATATTGTAACAACATTTGAGACAGAAAGAGCTAGACAAAGCCTCAAAGTATTGCAATCTATCCCAAATTGTGTGATGCGATGCATTATGCTTCATTTATGAGCTTTGCTCAAGGAGCACCAATTATCATTTTAGAATGAACTATTTAACTAGCCGATCAATTTCGAATGTCCACACTAAATCATCCGTAACTTTTGATTTAGATTTCAGAATCACACCTATCCAACACCTATGTTAAGCTAGCTCAATTTTCTATATCGTGACAAAACTCAAGACCGAAATAGCTACAACAAAGCTTTCAAGTAATCCAATCTATCCCAAAATGTGTGATGTCATGCATTATGCTTCATTTATAAGCCTTTACTCAAGGAGCACAAATGATCAGTTTAGAATAATCATTTTAACTAGCTGATCAACTTGACATGTCTCCACTAAATCGTCGTTCACTTTTTGTTTAGAGATCAAAATGAAATCAGTCCAACGCCCACGTTAAGCTAGCTCAACTTTCTAGATTCTGACAATATTTCAACTGGAAGAGCTATGACAAAGCCTCCTAGTAATCCAATGTATCCCAAACTTCGCGATGCCATGCATTATGCTCCATTTATAAGCCTTGACATGTCTGCACTAAATCGTCTTTAACTTTTTATTTAGAGCGCAAAATGACATGGGTCCAATGCCCATGTAAGCTAGCTCGGTTTTCCATATTGTGACAAAATTTGAGACAGAAAGAGCTACTACAAAGCCTCCAAGTAATCTAATGTCTCCAAAAGTGCGTGATGCCATGGATTATGCTTCATTTATAAGCCTTTCCGCAAGGAGCATCTGTGATCAATTTAGTTTAGAATGATCAATTTAACTGGACCATTAGCTTGAAATGTCCGCACTAAATCATTCGTAACTTTTGATTTAGAGTTCCGAATGATACGAATTTAACGCCCATGTTAAGGAAGCTCAATTTTCCATATTGTGACAACATTTGAGACTAAAATTGCTACGAAAACCCTCCAAATAATTCAATGTATCTCAAACTGCGTGATGCCATGCATTATGCTTCATTTATAAGCTTTTACTCTAGGAGCACCGATTATCAGTTTAGAATGATCATTTTAATTGGCCGATCACTTGACATGTCCGCATTAAATCATCTCTAACTTGTGATTTAGAATTCCGAATAACACGAATACCACGCCCACGTTAAACTAGCTTAATTTTCAATATTGTGACAAGATTTGAGACTGAAAAGTACGACAAAGCCTCCAAGTAGTCCAGTGTATCCCAAACTCAGTGATGCCAGGCATTATGTTTCATTTATAAGCATTTACTCAAGGAGCACCAATGATCAGTTTATACTGATCATTTTAACTGACTGATTACTTGATATTTCCGCACTAAATCGTCCGTAACTTTTGATTTAGAGTTCAGAATGACACGAACCCAACACCTATGTTAAGCTAGGTCAATTTTATATATTGTGACAAAATTTAAGACCGAAATGGCTACGACAAAGCCTCCAAGTAATAAAATCTATCCCAAACTCCGTGATTCCATCCATTTTGCTTCATTTATAAGCCTTTACTAAAAGAGCACCAATGATTAGTTTAGAATGATCATTTTAACTAGCTGAACAACTTGAGATGTCCACACTAAATCATCTTGAACTTTAAATTTAGAACTCAAAATGACATGATTCCAACACCCACGTTAAGCTAGCTCAGTTTTCCATATTGTGTTAAAACATTTGAGACTTAAAGAGGTAAGAAAAAGCCTCAAAGTAATCCAATGTATCCCAAACTTTGTGATGCCATGCATTATTATTCATTAATAAGCCTTTACTCAAGGAGCACCAATATTCAGTTTAGAACGATCATTTTAACAGGCCGATCACATGATATGTCTGCACTAAATCGTCCGTATTTTACGATTTAGAGTTCAAAATGAGATGAATTCAACACCCACGATAAGCTAGGTCAATTTCCAATATTGTGACAAAATTTAAGACCATAATAGTTACGAAAAAGCCTCCAAGTATTCCAATCTATTCAAAACTCCATGATGTCATTCATTATGCTTTGTTTATAAGCCTTTACCCAATGAGCACCAATGATCAGTTTAAAATGATCATTTTAACTAGCTGATCAACTTGACATGTCCGCACTAAATCGTCTTTAACTTTTGATTTAGAGCTCAAAATGACATGAGTCCAATGCCCACATTAAACTAGCTCAATTTTCCATATTGTGACAAAATTTAAGATTGAAAGAGCTACTACAAAGTCTCCAAGTAATCTAATGTCTCCCAAAGTGCGTGATGCCATGCATTATGCTTCATTTATAAACCCTCAAGGAGCACGAGTGATCAATTTAGTTTAGAATGATCATTTTAACTGAACCATCAACTTGACATGTCTGCACTAAATTGTCTATAACTTTTGATTTGGAGTTCTGAATGATACGAATCCAACGCCCATGTTAAGTAAGCTCAATTTTCCATATTGTGACAACATTTGAGACTGACCAATCATGCATTATGCTTCATTTATAAGCCCTTACTCAAGGAGCACCAATGATCAGTTTAGAATGATCATTTTAACTGACTAATCACTTGATATGTCCGCAATAAATCATCTGTAACTTTTGATTTAGAGTTCAAAATGACACAAAACCAACACCCATGTTAAGCTAGCTGAATTTTCCATATTGTGACAAAATTTAAGACCAAAATAGCTACGACAAAGCCTCCAAGTAATCAAATCCATCCCGAACTGCCTGATTCCATGCATTATGCTTCATTTATAAGCCTTTACTCAAGGAGCACCAATGATCTATTTAGAATGATCATTTTAACTAGCTGATCAACTTGACATGTCCACACTAAATCATCTTGAACTTTAGACTTAGTGCTCAAAATGACATGAGTCAAACATCCGCGTTAAGCTAGTTCAATTTTCCATCTTGTAACAACGTTTGAGACTGAAAGAGGAATGAAAAAGCCTCAGAGTAATCCAATGTATCCCAAACTGCGTGAGGCCATTCATTTTGCTTCATTTATAAGTGTTTACTCAAGGAGCACCAATATTCAGTTTAAAATGATCATTTTAACTGGCCTATCACTTGATATATCCACACTAAATCCTCCGTAACTTATGAATTATGTCCATCTCCAATATTGTGACAAAATTTAAGACCGAAATAGCTACGACAATACCTCCACGTAATCCAATCTATCCTAACCCGTGTGATGTCATGCATTATGCTTCATTTATAAGCCTTTCCTCAATGAGCACCAATGATTAGTTTAGAATGATCATTTTAACTAGCTGATGAACTTGACATGTCCACACTAAATCGTCTTTAACTTTTGATTTAGAGCTCAAAATGAAATGAGTCCAATTCCAAATTTAAGCTAGCTCAATTTTCCATATTGTGACAACATTTGAGATAGATAAAGCTACTACAAAGCCTCCAAGTAATCCAATGTATCCCAAACTGCGTGATGCCATGTATTATTCTTCATTTATAATCTTTTACTCAAGTAGCACCAATGATCAGTTTAGAATGATAGTTTTTACTGGAACATCAACTTAACATCTCCGCACTAAATCGTCAGTAACTTTTGATTTAGAGTTTGGAATGACACGAATCCAATGCCCACGTTATTCTAGCTCAATTTTCTATATTGTGATAACATTTGAGAGTGAAAGAACTATGACAAAGCCTCGAAGTATTCCAATGTATCCCAAACTGCGTGATCTCATGCATTATGCTTCATTTATAAGCCTTTCCTCAATGAGCACCAATGATCAGTTTAGAATGATCATTTTAACTGGCCAATCAACTTGTCATGTCCGCACTAAATCGTGCGTAACTTTAGATTTACAGCTCATAATGACACGAATCCAACGTCCGATTAAGCTTGCTCAATTTTCTATATTTTGACAACATTTGACACTGAAAGAGCTACGACAAAGCCTCCAGGTAATCCAATGTATCCCAAACTGCATGATGCAACACATTATGCTTCATTTATAAACTTTACTCAAAGAGGACCAATGATCAGTTTACAATGATCATTTTAGAGTTCAAAATAACACGAATCCAATGCCCACGTTAACCTAGCTCAATTTTCTATAATGTGACAAAAGATAAGACCGAAATAGCTATGACAAAGCCTCCAAGTAATCCAATCAATCCCAAACAGCGTGATGCCATGCATTATGCTTCACTTATAAGCCTCTTTACAACAAGCACCAATGATCAGTTTAGAATGAGCATTTTAACTAGCTGATCAACTTGTCATGTCCGCATTAAATCATCTTTACTTTTTGATTTAGAGCTCAAAATGACATGAATCCAACGCCCACGTTAATTTTCTATACTATGAAAACATCTAAGATTGAAAGAGTTATGACAAAGCCACCAAGTAATCCAGTGTATCCCAAACTGCGTGATGCCATGCATTATGCTTAATTTATAAGCCATTAATCAAGGAGCACCAATGATCAGTTTAGAATGATCATTTTGACTTGGAGATCAACTTGACATGTCCACACTAAATTGTCAATAAGTTTTGACTTAGAGTTCAAAATGACACGAATCCACCATCCACGTTAAGGTGGCGCAATTTCCTATATTGTGACCAAAATTAGGATCGAAATAGCTACGACAAAGCCTCCATGTAATCTAATATATCCCAAACTGCGTGATGCTATGCATTATTCTTCATTTATCATTACTCAATGAGCACCAATATTTGTTTAGAATGATTATTTTAACTAGCTGATCAACTAGACATCTCCGAACTAAATCGTCTTTAACTTTTGATTTAGAGCTTAAAATCAATTTAATCCAACACCGACGTTAAGCTTGCTCAATTTTCAATATTGTGACAATATTTCAGATTGAAAGAGCTATGACAAAGTCTTCAAGTAATCTAATGTATCTCAAGCTGCGTGATGTCATGCATTATGCTTCATTTATAAGCCTGTACTCAAGTAGCACCAATGATAAGTTTTGAATGATCATTTTAACTAGCCGATCAACTTGACATGTCCGCACTACATCGTCCGTAACTTGTGATTTAGTGTTCAAACTGACACTAATCCAACTCCCATGTTAAGCAAGCTCAATTTTCTATATCTTGACAAACTTTAAGATCAAAATAACTATGACAAAGCCTCCATGTAATCCAATTCATCCCAAACTGCGTGATGACATGCACTATGCTTTATTTATAAGCATTTACTCAAGGAGCAGCAATTTTAAAATCATCATTTTAACGAGATAATCAACTTGACATGTCCGCTGTAAATCGTCTTTTACTTTTGATTTAGGGCTCTAAATGACATGAATCCAACGACCACGTTAAGCTAGCTCAACTTACCATTTTGTGACAACATTTAAAACTGAAAGAGCTACGACAAAGCCTCCAAGTAATCCAACGTATCCTAAATTACGTGATGCCATGCAATATGCTTCATTTACAAGCCTTTACTCATGGAGCACCAATGATCAGTTTAGAATGATCATTTTAACTAGCTGATCAGTGTAACATGTTCGCACTAAGTTGTATATAACCTTTGAATAAGAGCTCAAAATGACATGAGTTCAACATCTATGTTAATCTAGCTCAGTTTTCCATATTGTGGCAACATTTGAGACTGAAAGAGTTACGAAAAAGCCTCCAATTAACCCAATGTATCCCAAACTGCGTGATGTCATGCATTATGCTTCATTTATAAGCATTTACACAAGGAACACCACTATTCATTTTAGATTAATCATTTTAACTGGCCAATAAACTTAAGATGTCTGCACTAAATCGTCCGTAACTTTTGATTTAGAGTTCAGAATGACACGAATCCAACGTCTTCGTTAATCTAGCTCAATTTTCAATATTGTGGCAAAATATAACGAAATTTGCCACGGCAAAGCCTCCAAGTAATCCAATGTATCCCAAAATGCATGATTTTATGCATTATACTTCATTTATAAGCCTTTACTAAAGGAGCACCAATGATCAGTTTAGAATGATCATTTTAACTAGCCGATCAACTTGACATGTACGCACTAAATCCTTTGTAACTTTTGATTTACAGTTCAAAATGACACGAATCCAACTCCCAAGTTAAGCTAGCTCAATTTTCTATATTGTGATAAAATTTAAGACCGAAATAGGTATGACAAGGCCTCCAGTAATTCATTCTATCCCAAACTGCGTGATGCCATGAATTATGTTCCATTTATAAGCCTTTGCTCAAGGAGCACTACTGATCAGTTTAGAATGATCATTTTAACTGGTCGATCAACTTGACATGTCCACACTAAAACTTCCATAACTTCTGATTTAGTGTTTGGAATGACACGAATTCGATGCCCACGTTAGGAGCTCAATTTTCTATATTGTGCAACATCTGAGACTGAAATAGCTATGAAAAAGCCTCGAAGTAATCCAATGTATGCCAAACTACATGATGCCATGCATTATGGTTCATTTATAAGCCTTTACTCATGGCGCACCAATGATCAGTTTTAGAACGATCATTTTAACTGCCCGATCGACTTGACATGTCTGCACTAAATCGTCCGTACCTTTACATTTAGAATTCACAATGACACGAATCCAAAGCGCTAGTTAACTAACTCAAGTTTCTATATTGTGAGAAAATTTAAAACAAAAATAGCTACGACAAAGCCTCCAAGTAATCCATTTTTTCCCAAACTGCATGATACCATGCATTATGCTTCATTTATAGGGCTTTACTAAAGGATCACCAATGATCAGTTTAGAATGATCATTTTAGTTGGCCGTTAAACTTGACATATCCACACTAAATCGTCCGTAAATTTTGATTTAGTGTTCAAAATGACATGATTTCAACGCGCACGTTAAGCTATTTCAAATTTCTACACTGTGATAAAATTTAACCCCAAAATAGCTACGATTAAGCCTCCAAGTAATCCTATCTATCACGAACTGCGTGATGCCATGCATTATGTTTCATTTATAAGCCTTTACTCAAGGAGCACCAGTGATCAGTTTAGAATGATCATTTTAACTAGCCGATCAACTTGACATGTCCGCACCAAATCATCTTGAACTTTTGATTTGGAGCTCAAAACAACATGAGTCCAACACCCATGTCAAGATAGCTCAATTTTCCATACTGTGACAACATTTGAGTTTGAAAGAGCTACGAAAAAGCCTTGAAGTAATCCAATGTAGCCCAAACTGCATGATGCCATGCATTATGCTTCATTTCTAAGCCTTTACTCATGGAGCACCATTGATCTCTTTAGAATTATCATTTTAAGAGGTTGATAACCTTGACATTTCCGCACTAAATCATCTGTAACTTTTGATTTAGAGTTCAAAATTACACAAATCCAATGCTCACGTTAAGGTCGCTACGTTTTCTACACTGTGACAAAATTTAAGACAAAAATAGCTACGACCAAGTAAATCTTTCTATCCTAAAATGCGTGATGCCATGCATTATGATTCATTTATAAGCCTTTACTCAAGGAGAACAAAATATCAGATTAGAATGATCATTTTAACTACCCGATCAACTTGAAATGTCCGTACTAAATCGCACATAACTTTTGATTTAGAGTTCAGAATGACACGTATCAAATGGCCACGTTAAGCTAGCTCAATTTTCTATATTATGACAACATCTGAGAGTGAAAGAGCTACGACAAAAGCCTTCAAGTAATCCAATATATCCGAAACTGCATGATACTATTCAATATGCTTCATTTATAAGCCTTTACTGAAAGAGCACCATTGTTCATTTCAGAATGATCATTTTAACTGGCCGATCAACATGACATTTCTGCACTAAATTGTCCCTAACTTTTGATTTAGAGTTCAAAATGACACGAATTCAACGCCTAGTTTAAGCTAGCTCAATTTTTTATAGTGTGAAAAAATTTAAAACCGAAATAGGGACAACAAAGCCGTCAAGTAATCAAATCTATTCGAACCTGCGTGATACCATGCATTATGTTTCATTTATAAACCTTTACTCAAGGAGCAGCAATGATAAGTTAAGAATGATCATTTTAACTACCTGATCAACATGACATATCCGCACTAAATCATCTTTAACTTTTGATTTGAATTTCAAAACGACATGAGTCCAATGCCCAAGTTAAGCTAGCTCAATTTACCAAATTTTGACAACATTTGAGACTGAATGAGCTACGAAAAAGCCTCCAAGTAATCCAATGTATCCCAAACTGCGTGAGGCCATTCATTATACATCATTTATAAGCCTTTACTGATGGAGCACCACTGATCAGTTTAGTATGATAATTTTAACTGGTCGATAACCTTGAAATGTCCAGTATAAATCGTCCGTAACTTTTGATTTAGAGTTCAAAACTACATGAATCCAATGTGCACGTTAAGCTAACTCAGTGTTCTATATTGTGACAAAATTTAAGACCAAAATAGCTACGACAAAGCCTCCAACAAATCCATTATATTCCAAACTGTGTGATGTCATGCATTTTGCTTCATTTATAAGCTTTTTACTCAAGGAGCACCAATGATCAGTTTAGAATGATCATTTTAACTGTCCGATCAACTTTACATGTTCGCACTAAATCATCCGTAACTACTGATATAGAGTTCAGAATGACACGAATCCAACGTCCACGTTAAGCTAGCTCAATTTTCTATATTGTGACAACATTTGAGACTAAAAGAGGTACCAAAAGGCAACAAGTTATCCAATGTATCCTATACTGTGTGATGCCACGCATTATGGTTCATTTATAATCATTTACTCAAGGAGCACCAATGATCAGTTTAGAATGATCATTTTAACAGGTGGATAAACTTGACATGTCCGCACTAAATCGTACAAAACTTTTGATTAAGAGTTCAGAATGACATGAATCCAACGCCCATGTTAAGCTAGCTAAATTTTCTATATTGTGAAAACATTTAAGACTGAAAGAGCGACAACAAAGCCTCCAACTAAATCATTCTATCCTAAACTGCGTGATGCCATGCATTATGCTTCATTTATAAGCCTTTACTCAATGAGAACAAAATATCAGTTTAGAATGATCATTTTAACTACCCGGTCAACTTGAACTGTCCGTACTAAATCGCACATAACTTTTGATTTAGAGTTCAGAAAGACACGAATCAAACGGCCACGTTAAGCTAGCTCAATTTTCTATAGTATGACAAGATCTGAGAGTAAAAGAGCTACGAAAAAGCATTCAAGTAATCCAATATATCCCAAACTGCGTGATACTATGCATTATGCTTCATTTATAAGCCTTTATTGAAAGAGCACCAATGATCATTTTAGAATGATCATTTTAACTGGCCGATCAACATGACATTTCCGCACTAAATCATCCATAACTTTTGATTTAGAGTTCAAAATGACACGAATTCAACGCCCATTTTAAGCTAGCTCAATTTTTTATATTGTGACAAAATTTAAAACCGAAATAGGGACAACAAAGCCGTCAAGTAATCAAATCTATTCGAACCTGCGTGATACCATGCATTATGTTTCATTTATAAACCTTTACTCAAGGAGCAGCAATGATAAGTTAAGAATGATCATTTTAACTACCTGATCAACATGACATATCCGCACTAAATCATCTTTAACTTTTGATTTGAATTTCAAAACGACATGAGTCCAATGCCCAAGTTAAGCTAGCTAAATTTACCAAATTGTGACAACATTTGAGACTGAATCAGCTACGAAAAAGCCTCCAAGTAATCCAATGTATCCTAAACTGCGTGAGGCCATTCATTATACATCATTTATAAGCCATTACTGATGGAGCATAACTGATCAGTTTATAATGATCATTTTAACTGGTCTATAACCTTGACATGTGCACTATAAATCGTCCGTAACTTTTAATTGTGAGTTCAAAATGACATGAATCCAACGTGCACGTTAAGCTAACTCAGTTTTCTATATTGTGACCAAATTTAAAACCGATATAGCTACCACAAAGCCTCCAAGAAATTCATTATATCCCAAACTGTGTGATGTCATGCATTTTGCTTCATTTATAAGCCTTTTACTCAAGGAGCACCAATGATCAGTTTAGAATGATCATTTTAACAGTCCAATCAACTTGACATATTCGCACTAAATTGTCAGTAACTTCTGATTTAGAGCTCAGAATGACAAGAATCCAATGCCCACGTTAAGCTAGCTGAATTTTCTATATTGTGACAACAGTTGAGACTGAAAGAGGTACGAAAGGCAACAAGTTATCCAATGTATCCCAAACTGCGTGATCCCATGCATTATGGTTCTTTTATAAGCCTTTACTCATGGAGCACCAATGATCAGTTTAGAATGATCATTTTAAGTGGCCGATAATCTTGACATGTCCGCACTAAATCGTACAAAACTTTTGATTAAGAGTTCAGAATGGCACGAATCCAACGCCCACGTTAAGCTAGCTAAATTTTCTATATTGTGAAAACATTTAAGACTGAAAGAGAGACGACAAAGCCTCCAAGTAAATCATTCTATCCTAAACTGCGTGATGCAATGCATTATGCTTCATTTATAAGCCTTTACTCAAGGAGAACAAAATATCAGTTTAGAATGATCATTTTAACTACCCGATCAACTTGAAATGCCCATACAAAATCGCACATAACTTTTGATTTATAGTTCAGAATGACACGAATCAAACAGCCACGTTAAGCTAGCTCAATTTTCTATATTATGACAACATCTGAGAGTGAAAGAGCTACGAAAAAAGCATTCAACTAATCCAATATATCCCAAACTGCGTGATACTATGCATTATGCTTCATTTATAAGCCTTTACTGAAAGAGCACCAATGATCATTTTAGAATGATCATTTTAACTGGCCAATCAACATGACATTTCGCACTATAGCGTCCCTAACTTTTGATTTAGAGTTCAAAATGACACGAATTCAACACCCAGTTTAAGCTAGCTCAATTTTTTAAATTGTGACAAAATTTAAAACCGAAATAGCGACGTAAAAGCCTTCAAGTAATCAAATCTATTCGAACATGCGTGATACCATGCATTATGTTTCATTTATAAACCTTTACTCAAGGAGCAGCAATGATAAGTTTAGAATGATCATTTTAACTAGCTGATCAACATGACATATCCGCACTAAATCATCTTTAACTTTTGATTTGACTTTCAAAACGACATGAGTCCAATGCCCAAGTTAAGCTAGCTCAATTTACCAAATTGTGACAACATTTGAGACTAAATGAGCTACGAAAAAGCCTCCAAGTAATCCAATGTATCCCTAACTGCGAGAGGCCATTCATTATACATCATTTATAAGCCCTTACTGATGGAGCACTAGTTATCAGTTTAGAATGATCATTTTCACTGGTCGATAACCTTGACATGTCCCTATAAATCGTCAGTAACTTTTGATTTAGAGTTACAAATGACATGAATCCAACGCACACGTCAAGCTAACTCAGTTTTCTATATTGTGACAAAATTTAAGACCGAAATAGCTACAACAAAGCCTCCAAGAAATCCATTATATCCCAAACTGTGAGATGTCATTCATTTTGCTTTATTTATAAGCCTTTTACTCAAGGAGCACCAATGATCAGCTTAGAATAATCATTTTAACAGTCCGATCAACTTGAAATGTTCGCATTAAATCGTTTGTAACTTCTGATTTAGAGTTAAGAATGACACGAATCCAACGCCCATGTTAAGCTATCTCAATTTTCTATATTGTGACAACATTTAAGACTGAAAGAGGTACGAAAAGGCAACAAGTTATCCAATGTATCCCAAACTGCATGATGCCATGCATTATGGTTCATTTATAAACCTTTACTCAAGGAGCAACAATGATAAGTTTAGAATGATCATTTTAACTAGCTGATCAACATTACATATCCGCACTAAATCATCTTTAACTTTTCATTTGAATGTAAAAACGACATAAGTCCAATGCCCAAGTTAAGCTAGCTAAATTTACCAAATTGTGACAACATTTGAGACTGAATCAGCTACGAAAAAGCCTCCAAGTAATCCAGTGTATCCCAAACTGCGTGAGGCCATTCATTATACATCATTTATAAGCCATTACTGATGGAGCATAAGTGATCAGTTTATAATGATCATTTTAACTGGTCGATAACCTTGACATGTCCACTATAAATCGTCCGTAACTTTTGATTTAGAGTTCAAAATGACATGAATCCAACATGCACGTTAAGCTAACTCAGTTTTCTATATTGTGACAAAAATTAAAACCGATATAGCTACCACAAAGCCTCCAAGAAATTCATTATATCCCAAACTGTGTGATGTCATGCATTTTGCTTCATCAATAAGCCTTTTACTCAAGGAGCACCAATGATCAGTTTAGAATGATCATTTTAACAGTCCAATCAACTTGACATATTCGCACTAAATTGTCAGTAACTTCTGATTTAGAGTTCAGAATGACAAGAATCCAACGCCCACGTTAAGCTAGCTGAATTTTCTATATTGTGACAACATTTGAGACTGAAAGAGGTACGAAAATGCAACAAGTTATCCAATGTATCCCAAACTGCGTTATCCCATGCATTATGGTTCATTTATAAGCCTTTACTCATGGAGCACCAATGGTCAGTTTAGAATGATCATTTTAAGTGGCCGATAATCTTGACATGTCCGCACTAAATCGTACAAAACTTTTGATTAAGAGTTCAGAATGACACGAATCCAACGCCCACGTTAAGCTAGCTAAATTTTCTATATTGTGAAAACATTTAAGACTGAAAGAGTGACGACAAATTCGCCAAGTAATCCAATGTATCTCAAACTGCGTGATACCATGCACTATGCTTCATTATTAATCCTTTACTCAAGGAGCACTAATGATCAGTTTAAAATGATCATTTTAGGTGGCCGATCAACTTGACATGTCTGCAGTAAAACATCTGTAACTATTGATTAAAAGTTCAGAATGACATGAATCTAACACATACGTTAAGCTAACTCAATTTTCTATATTATAATATTTGATGCTGAAAAAGCTACGACAAAGCCTCCTAGTAATCTAATGTATCCCATACTGCACGTTTACATGCATGATGCTTCATTTCTAAAACTTTTCAGAAGGAGCACCAATGATAAGTTTGGAATGATCGTTTTAACAGACCGATCAACTTGACATGTACGCACTAAATCATTTGTAACTTTTGATTTAGAATGCAAAATGACACAAGTCCAATGCCCATGTTAGCTAGCTCAATTTTCTATATTGTGATAAAATTTAAGACCGAAATAGCTATGAAGAGTCTCCAAGTAATCCAATCTATCCCAAACAGTTTGATACCATGCAATATGTTTCATTTATAAGCCTTTATTCAAGTAGCACAAATGATCAGTTTAGAATGATCGTTTGAACTAGCTGATCAACTTGACATGCATTATCGTGATGCTAGCTTAATTTTCTATATTGTGGGAAAGTTGAAGACTAAAATAGCTACGACAAAGCCTCCAAGTAATCAAATCTATCGCAAATAGGGTGATGCCATGCATTATGCTTCATTAATAAGCCTTTAATCAATGAGCACCAAGATCAGTTTAGAATAATCATTTCAACTAGCCAGTCAATTTGACATGTCGGCAAGAAATCGTCCGTAACTTTTGATTCAGAGTTTAGAATGACAAAAATCAAATGCCCACGTTAAGCTCACACAATGTTCTATAGTGTGACAAAATTTAAGACTGAAATAGCTATGACAAAGCCTCCAAATAATCGAATCTACCGCAAACTGCTTGATGCCATGCATTATGCTTCATTATTAAGCATTTACTCAATGAGCACTAATGATCATTTTAGAATGATCATTTTAACTAGCCAATCAGCCTGACATATCCACAAAAAATCTGCCATAACTTTTGATTCAGAGCTCAGAATGACACGAATCCACTGCCCACAATAAGCTAGCTCAATTTTCTATGTTGTGACATAGTTGAAGACTAAAATAGCGCTGCAACAAAGCATCCACATAATCAAATCTGTCGTAAACTGCGTGATTCCATGCATTATGATTCATTGATAAGCCTTTACTCAATGAGCACCAATGATCAGTTTAGAATAATCGTTTTAACTAACCGATCAACTTTACATGTCCGCACTAAATCGTTTGTAACTTTCGACTCAGAGCTTAGAAAGAAACCAATGCAACACTCATGTTAAGCTAACTCAATTTTATATTATGAAAAAAAATAAATAGCTACAACAAAGCCTCCAAGTATTTGAATGTATCGCAAACTGTGTGATGCTAGGAATTATGCTTCATTAATAAACCTTTAATCAATGAGTACCCATGATCGGTTTAGAATGATCATTTTAACTAGCCGATCAGCTTGACATGTCCGCACAAAATCTTCCGTCACTTTTGGTTCAAAGCTCAAAATGACACGAATCCAATACCCACATTAAACTAGTTCAATTTCCATGTTGTGACAAAATTTAAGACTGAAATAGCTACAACAAAACCTCCAAGTAGTTCAATCTATCGCGAACTGTGTGATGCCACGCATTATGCTTCACTAATAAGCCTTTACCCAATGAGCACTAATGATTAGTTTAGAACGATCCTTTTAATTGGTAGATCAACTTGCCATGTCCGCACTAAATCGTCTATAACATTCGATTCCAAGCTCAAAATGACACGAATCCAACGCTCACGTTAAGCTAACACTATTTCCTATATTGTGAAAAAATTTAAGACTGAAATAGCTATTACAAAGCTCCCAAGTAATCCAATCTATGATAATCTACTTGATGCCATGCATTATGCTTCCTTAATAAGATTTTACTCAATGAGCACCAATGATCAGTTTAGAATTATCATTTCAACTAGCCGGTCAACTTGACATGTCTGCACGAAATCGTCTGCAACTTTTATTTCAGAGCTCCGAATGATACGAATCGAATGCCCACGTTAAGCAAGCTCAATTTTCTATAGTGTGACCAAAGTTAAGACTGAAATAGCTACGACAAAAAATCCAATTAATCGAATCTATCGTACACAGCACGGTGCCATGTATTATGTAGGATTAATAAGCCTTTACTCAATAAGCACAAATGATCAGTTGAGAATGATCATTTTAACTCGCCGATTGACTTTACATTTCCGCACAAAATCATCCGTAACCTCTGATTCAGAGCTCAGAATGATACGAATCCAAGGCCCACATTAAGCTAGCTAAATATTCTATATGGTGACAAAATTTAGGACTGAAATAGCTACGAAAACGCCTCCAAGTAATCGAATCTAGCGCAAACTGCTTGATGCCATGCATTATGATTCGTTAATAACCCTTTACTTAATGAGCACCAATGATCAGTTTACAATGATAACTATAACTAGCCGATCAACTTGACATGTCCGCAAGAATGACACAAATCCAACGCCCACGTTATATTAGCTCAGATTTCTATAGATTAACAAAATTTAAGACTAAAACAGCTACAACGAAGCTTCCAAGTAAGTGAATCTATCAAAAATAGCGTGATGCCATGAATTATGCTTGATTAATAATGAGACAAAGCCTGAAATAGTTACGACAAAGCCTCCAAGTAATCCAATCTATCGCAAACTGCTTCATGCCATAAGTTATGATTCATTAATAAGCCTTTACTCAATGATCACCAATGACTAGTTAAGAATGATAATTTTTACTAGCCGGTCAACTTACCATGTAGGCAAGAAATTGTCTGTAACTTTTGATTCAGACCCTAAAATGACACGAATCCAATGCCCACGTTAATCTAGCTCAATTGTCTATATTTTGGCAAAATTGAAGACTTCAGTAGCTAGGACAAAGCCTCCAAGTAATCGAATCTATCACAAACAGCGGGATGCCACACATTATGCTTCAATAATAGGTATTTATTCAATGAGCACCAATGATCAGTTTAGAATGATCATTTTAACAGATCGATCAACTTGAAATGTCCGCACTAAATCTTTATTAGCTTTTGATTCAGAGCTAAGAATGAAACGAATGCAATGCTCACGTTAAGCTAGCTTAATTTTTTGTATTGTGAGTAAATTTAAGAATGAAATAGCTACGACAAATCCTCCAAATAATCCAATCTATCGCAAACTGCTTGATGCCATGCATTATGCTTCATTAATAAGCGTTTGCTCAATGAGCACTAATGATCAGTTTAGAATGATCATTTTAACTAGCCGATCAGATTGACATGTCCGCCCAAATTCGTCTGTAACTTTTAATTTTGAGCTCAGAATGACACGAATCTAATGCCCACATTAAGCTAGTTAAATTTTCTATGTTGTGACAAAGATTAAGACCAAAATAGCTAAGACAAAGCCTCGAAGTAATCCAATCTACCCCAAACTGCGTGATGCCACGCATTATTCTTCATTTGTAAGCCTTTACTCAAGGAGCACCAATGATCAGTTTAGAATGATCATTTTAACTACCGGTCAACTTGACATGTCCACACAAAATTTTCTGTAACTTTTGATCAGAGCTCAGAGTGACATGTATCCAATGCCCACGTTAAGCTAACTCAGTTTCCTATATTGTGACAAAGTTGAAGACAGGAATAGCTATGACAAAGCCTCCAAGTAATCAAATCTATTGAAATTGTGTGACGCCAGGCATTATGCTTCATTAATGGGCCTTTGCTCAATGACCACCAATGATCATTTAAGAATGATCATTTTAACTGACCGATCAACTTGACATTTCCGCACTAAATTTTTTTTTAACTTTTGATTCGGAGCTCAGAATGAAACGAATCCAACGCTCATGTTAAGCTAGCTCAAATTTTTATATTTTGAAAAAATTTAAGCCTGGAATAGTTACGACAAAGTCTCCAAGTAATCCAATCTATCCCAAACTGCTTGATGCCATGAATTATGCTTCATTAATAAGCCTTTACTCAATAAACATCGATGATCATTTTAACTAGCCGGTCAACTTGACATGTCGGCAAGAAATTGTCCGTAACTTTGTATTCCGAGCATAGAATGAGACGAATCCAATGCCCTCATTAAGCTAGCTCAATTTTTTATATTGTGACAAAATTGAAGACTTAAATAGCGACGAAAAAGCCTCCAAGTAATTGAATCTATTGCAAACAGCGTGATGCCACACATTATGATTCATTAATAAGCATTTACTGAATGAGCACCAATGACACGAATCCAACGCCCATATTACGTAGCTCAATTTTCAATATTGTGACAAAATTTAAGACTTAATTAGCTACGACAACGTTTCCAAGTTATTGAATCTATCGCAATCTCCTTGATGCTATTCATTATGCTTATCTAATAACCCTTTACTCAATGAGCACCAATGATCAGTTTTGAATGATCATTATAACTAGCCGATCAACTTGACATGTACGCACTAAATTGTCCATAACTTTTGGTTCAGAGATCAGAATGACACAAATCCAACACCCACGTTATGCTAGGTCAATTTTCTATAGTGTGACAAAATTTTAGATTGAAATAGCTACATCAATGCTTCCTAGTAATCGAACATATCGCAAATAGCGTGATGCCATGCAGTATGGTTGATTAATAAACCTTTATTCAATGACCACCAATGATCAGTTTAGAATGATTATTTTAACTGCCCGATCAGCTTGACATGTCCGCACTAAATCTTCTATAACTTTTGATTCGGAGTTCAGAATAACACGAATCCAACGCCCACATTAAGGTAGCATAATTTTCTATATTGTTAGAAGATATAAGACTGAAATAGCTACGACAAAGCCTACAACTAATCCAATCTATCGAAAACTACTTGATGCCATGCATTATGCTTCATTAATAAGCCTTTACTAAATGAGCACCAATGATTAGTTTATAATGATCATTTTAACTAGTTCGTCAACTTGACATGTCTGAAGAAAATCGTCTATAACTATTGATTCAGAGCTCAAAATGACACGAATCCAATAGGTACGAAAAATCTTCAAAGTAATCGAATCTATCGCCAACTACGTGATGCCATGCATTATGCTGGAGTAATAAGTCTTTTCTCAATGAGTACAAATGATCAGTTGAGAATGATCATTTTAACTTGCCGATTAACTTGATATTGTCGCACAAAATCGTCCTTAACTTCTAATTCAAAGCTCAGAATGGCACGAATCCAACACCCACATTAATCTAGCTCAATTTTCTAGATTGTGACAAAATTTAAGACTGAAGTAGGTACGACAATGCCTCCAAGTAATCGAATCTATTGCAAACTGCTTAATGCTATGCATTCTGATTCGTTAATAAGCCTTTACTAAATGAGCACCAATGATCATTTTAGAATGGTCATTATACCTAGCAGATCAACTTGACATGTCCGCACTAAATTGTCTGTAAATTTGATTTAGAGCTCAGAATGACAAAAATCCAAAGCTCACGTTATGCTAGCACAATCTTCTATACTGTAAGAAAATTTAAGACTCAAATAGCTACAACAAAGCTTCCAGGTAAGCGAATATATCGAAATTAGCATGATGCCATGCATTATGCTTGATTAATAATTATTTACTCAATGAGCACCAATGATCAGTTTAGAATGATCATTTTAACTGCCAACTTGACATGTCAGCAAGAAATCGTCTGTAACTTTTGATTCAAAGCATAGAATGACACGAATCCAATGCCCACGTTAAGCTAGCTCAATTTTCTATATTGTGACCAAATTGAAGACTTAAATAGCTACGACAAAGCCTCCAAGTAATCGAATCTATCGCAGACTGTGTGATCCCATACATTATGCTTGATTAATAAGCCTTTACTCAATAAGCACCAATGATAAGTTTAAAATGATCATTTTAACTGACCGATCAACTTGACAGCTCCGCAATAAATCAATTATAACTTTTGATTCAGAGCTCCGAATGACAGGAATCAAATGCCCCCATTAAGGTAGCTCAATTTTCTATGTTGTGAATAAATTAAGACTAAAATAGCTATTACAAAGCCTCCAAGTAATCCAATATATCGCAAACTGCTTGATGCCATGCACTATGCTTCATTAATAAACCTTTACTCAATGAGCACCATTGATTAGTTTAGATAGATCATTTGAACTAGTCGGTCAACTTGACATTTCCGCACGAAATCTTCTGTAACTATTGATTGAGAGCTCAAAATGACATGAATCCAATGCTCACGTTAAGCTCGCTCAATTTTCTATAGTGTGACAAAATTTAAGACTGAAATAGCTATGACAAAGCCTCCAAGTAATCAAATCTATCACAAACAGCATGATGCCATGCATTATGCTTCATTAATAAGCCTTTTCTGAATGAGCACCAATGATCAGTTTAGAATAATCATTTTAACTGGCAGATCAGATTGAGATGTCCGCACTAAATCGTATATAACTTTCAATTCAGAGCTCAGAATGACACGAATCCATGGCCCACGTTAAACTATCTCAATTTTCTATATTGTGTGAAAATTAAAGACTTAAATAGCTACAACAAAGCCTCCAAATTGTTGAATCTATCGCAAATGTGTGATACCACGCATTATGCTTCATTAATAAGCCTTTACTCAATGAGCACCAATGATCAGTTTATAATGATCATTTTTATTGGCAGATCAACTTGACATGTCCGCACTAAATCGTCTATTACTTTTGATCAGAGCTCAGAATGACACGAATCCGACGCTCACGTTAAGCTAGCTCAATTTTCTATATTGTGACGAAATTGAAGACATAAATAGCTACGACAAAGCCTCCAAGTAATAGAATCTATCGCAAATTGCATGATGTCATGCATTATGCTTCATTAATAAGCCTTTACTCAATTAACACCAGTGATCAGTTTCAAATGATTATTTTAACTGACTGATCACCATGACATGTCTGCACAAAATCATCTATAACTTTTGATATAGAGCTCAGAATGACACGAATCAAATGCCCACGTTAAACTAACACAAATTTCTATATTGTGTGAAAATTTAAGACTGAAATAGCTACGAAAACGCCTCCAACTTATTGAATCTATCAAAAACAGCGTGATGCCGTGCATTATGCTTGATTAATAAGCCTTTACTCAATGAGCACCAATGACCAGTTTAGAATGATCATTTTAACTGGCCGATCAGCTTGACATGAACGCAATAAATTGTCTATAACCTTTGTTCACAGTTCAGAATGACACGAATCCAACGTCCATATTAAGGTAGCTCAATTATCTATACTGTGAATAAATTTAAGATTGAAATAGCTATTACAAAGCATCGAAGTAATCCAATCTATCACAATCTGCTTGATGCCATGCGTTATGCTTCATTAATAAGCCTTTACTCAATGAGCACCAGTGATTGGTTTAGAATGATCATTTCAATTAGGCGGTCAACTTGTCATGCATGCACGAAATCCTTTATAACTTTTAATTCATATCTCAGAATGACACGAATCATATGCCCAAGTTAAGCTAGGTCATTTTCTATAGTGTGATAAAATTTAAGACTGAAATAACTACAACAAAGCTTCCAAATAATCGAATCTATCACAAACAGCGTGATGCCATTTATTATACTTAATTAATAAGTCTTTACTCAATGAGCACTAACGATCAGTTTAGATTGATCATTTTAACTGCCCAATCAACTTAGATTGATCATTTTAACTGCCCGATCAACTTGACATGTCCGCACTAAATTGTCTATAACTTTTGTTCACAGTTCAGAATGGCACGAATCCATTGCCCACATTAAGGTAGCTCAATGTTTTATATTGTGAATAAATTTATGACTGAAATAGCTAGGAAAAAGCCTCCAAGTAATCCAATCTATCGCAAACTGCTTGATGCCATGCACTATACTCAATTAATAATCCTTTACTGAATGAGAACCATTGATCAGTTTAGAGAGATCATTTTAACTACTCAGTCAACTTGACATTTCCACACGAAATCATCAGTAACTATTGATTTAGAGCTCAAAAATGACACGAATCCAATGCCCACGTTAAGCTCGCTCAATTTTCTATAGTGTGACAAAATTTAAGACTGAAACAGCTATGACAAAGCCTCCAAGTAATAGAATCTATCGCAAACAGCATGACATGCATGCATTATGCTTCATTCGTAAGCCTTTTCTCAATTAGCACCAATGATCAGTTTAGAAAAATCATTTTAACTGGTTGGTCATATGGACATGTCCGCACTAAATCGTATATAACCTTCTATTCAGAGCTTTGAATGATATGAATCCAAGGCCCACGTTAAACTGTCTCCATTTTCTATATTGTGTGAAAATTTAAGACTGAAATAGCTACAACAAAGCCTCCAAATAGTTAAATCTATTGCAAACTGTGTGATGCCACGCATTATGCTTCATTAATAAGCCTTTACTCCATGCACACCAATGATCAGTTTAGAATGATCATTTTATTGCCAGATCAACTTGACATGCCCGCATTAAATCATCTATAACTTTTGATTTAGAGCTCGAAATAATACTAATCCGACGCTCGCGTTAAGCTAGCTCAATTTTCTATATTGTGAAAACATTTAATACTGAAATATCGATTACAAAGCCCCCAAGTAATCCAATCTATTATAATCTACTTGATTCCATGCATTATGCTTCATTAATAAGCCTTTAATCAATGAACACCAATGATCGGTTTTGAATGATCATTTCAACTAGCTGGTCAACTTGACATGTCCGCACGAAATCGTACGTAAATTTTATTTCAGAGCTCTGAATGACACGAATCGAATGGCCACGTTAAACTAGCTCCTTTTTCTATAGTGTGATAAAATTTAAAATTGAAATAGCTACGACAAAAAATCCAATTAATCGAATATATCGCAAACGGTGTGGTGCCATGAATTATGCAGGATTAATAAGCCTTTACTCAATGAGCACAAATGATTAGTTGAGAATGATCATTTTAACTCCCCGATTAACTTGACATCTCCGCACAGAATGGTCCGTAACTTCTGATTCAGTGCTCAGAATGATACGAATCCAACGCCCACATTAAGCTAGCTCAATTTTCTACATTGTCATAAAATTTAAGACTGAAATATCTACAAAAACGCCTCCAACTAATCGAATCTATCGCAAACTGCTTGATGGCATGCATTATGCTTCGTTACTAAGCCTTTACTCAGTGAGCACCAATGATCGGTTTAAAATCATCATTTTAACTAGCCGATCAACTTGACATGTCCGCACTAAACGTGTGTAACTTTTGATTCATTTCTCAAAATGACACAAATCCAACGCCCACGTTATGATAGCTCAATTTTTTATAGTGTAACAAAATTTAAGACAAAACTAGCTACAACAAAGCTTCCAAGTAAGCGAATCTATCCCAAACAGCGTGATGCCATGCATTAAGCTTGATTAATAAGCCTTTACTCAATGAGCACCAATGATCAGTTTAGAATGATCATTTTAACTGGCCGATCAACTTGACATGCCGCCTAGAAATCGTGCGTAACTTTTTATTCACAGCTCAGAAGGACACGGATCCAAGGCCCACGTTAAACTATCTCAATTTTCTATATTGTGTGAAAATTTAAAACTGAAATAGTTACAACAAAGCCTCCAACTAGTTTAATCTATCCAAACTGTGTGATGCCACACATTATGCTTCATTAATAAACCTTTAATCAATGAGCACCAATGATCAATTTAGAATGATCATTTGACTAGCCGGTCAACTTGACATGTCCGCACGAAATCTTCCGTAACTTTGATTTCAGAGCTCCGAATGACACGAATCGAATGCCCACATTAAGCAAGCTCATTTTTCTACAGTGTGACAAAATTTAAGACTGGATTAGCTATGACAAAAAATCCAATTAATCGAATCTATCATAAACAGCTTGGTGCCATGTATTATGCAGGATTAATAAGCCTTTACTCAATGAGCACAAATGATCAGTTGAGAATGATCATTTTAACTCGCCGATTAACTTGACATGTTCGCACAAAATGTTCTGTATCTTCTGATTCAGTGCTCAGAATTACACGAATCCAATGCCCACATTAAGCTAGGTCAATTTTCTATATTGTCACTAAATTTAAGACTGAAATAGCTATGACAACGCCTCCAATTCATCGAATCTATGGGAAATTGATTGATGCCATGCATTATTCTTCGTTACTAAGCCTTTACTCAGTGAGAAACTATTATCAATTTAGAATGATCATTATAACTAGCCGATCAACTTGACATTTCCGCACTAAATCGTCTGTCACTTTGGATTCAGAGCTCAAAATGAGGCAAATCCAACACCCACGTTATGTTAGCTTAATTCTTTTATAGTGTAACAAAATTTAAGACTGAAATAGCTACAACAAAGCGTCCAAGTAAGCGAATCTATCGCAAACAGCATGATGCCATGCATTATGCTTGATTCAATTTTCTATATTGTGTGAAAATTTATGACTGAAATAGCTATAACAAAACCTCCAAGTATTTGAATCTATCGCAAACTGTGTGATATCACACATGATGCTTCATTAATAATCCTTTACACAATGAGCACCAATGATCATTTTACTTGGCAGATCAACTTGACATGTCCGCACTAAACCGTCTATCACTTTTAATTCAGAGCTCAGAATGACACGAATCCACGCTTCACATTAAGCTAACTCAATTTCCTATATTGTGAAAAAAATTTAAGACTGAAATAGCTATTACCAAGCCACCAAGTAATCCAATCTATCACAATCTGCTTGATGCCATGTATTATACTTCATTAATAAGCATTTTCTCAATGAGCACCAATGATCAGTTTAGAATGATCATTTCAACTAGCCGGTCCGCCTGACATGTCTGCACGAAATCGTCTGTAACTTTTAATTCATAGCTCAGAATGACACGAATCCAACGCCCACATTAAAATAGCTCAATTTTCTAAATTGTGACAAAATTTAAGACTGAAATAGCTACGACAACGCCTCCAAGTAATCGAATCTATCGCAAACTGTTTGATGCCATGCATTATGCTTCATTAATAAGCATTTACTCAATGAGCACCAATGAACAGTTTAGAATGATCATTATAACTAGCGATTAACTTGACTTGTCCGCACTAAATCGTCTGTAACTTTTTTTTCACTACTCAAAATTACACAAATCCAACTACCACGTTATGCTAACTCAATTTTCTATAGAGTAACAAAATTTAAGACTGAAAAAGCTACAACAAAGCTTCCAATTAAGCGAATCAGTCGCAAACTGAGTGATGCCATGCATTATGCTTCATTAATAAGCCTATACTCAATGAGCACCAATGATCAATTTAGAATGATCATTTTAACTGGCCGATAAACTTGACATGTCCGCACTAAATCATCTATAATTTTTGATTTAGAGCTCTGAATGACACGAATCAAACCCCCACGTTAAACTTCCTCAATTTTCTATATTGTGAGAAAATTTAAAACTGAAAAAGCTACAACAAAAAAAATCCTCCAAGTAGTTGAATCTATCGCAAATTATGTGATGCCACACATTATGCTTCAATAATAAGCCTTTACTCATTCAGCACCAATGATCACTTTAGAATGATCATTATAACTAGCCGATTAACTTGACCTGTCCGCACTAAATCATCTGTAACTTTTGATTCAGATCTAAAAATTACACAAATCTAACGGCCACGTTATGCTAGCTCAATTTTCTATTTAACAAAATTTAAGACTGAAATAGCTACAACAAAGCTTCCAAGAAAGCGAATCTATCGCAAACAGCGTGATGCCATGCATTATGCTTGATTAATAAGCCTTTACTCAATGAGCACCAATGATCAGTTTAGAATGATCATTTTAGCTGGCCGATCAACTGGACATGTCGGGAAGAAATCGTCCATAACTTTTGATTCAAAGCTCAGAATGACACGAATCAAACGCCCCCGTTAAACTACCTCAATTTTCTATATTGTGAGAAAATTTAAGACTAAAATAGCTACAACAAAACCTCCAAGTATTTGAATCTATCGCAAACTGTGTGATATCACGCATTATGCTTCATTAATAAGCCTTTACACAATGAGCACCATTTATCAGTTTAGAATGATCATTTTAATTGGCAGATCAACTTGAAATTTCCGCACTAAACCATCTATAACTTTTGATTCAGAGCTTATAATGACACGAATCCAACGCTCATATTAAGCTAACTCGATTTCCTACATTGTGAAAAAATTTAAGACTAAAATAGCTATTACAAAGCCACCAAGTAATCCAATCTCTCAGAATCTACTTGATGTCATGCATTATGCTTCATCAATAAGCCATTTCTCAATGAGCACCGCCGATCAGTTTTGAATGATCATTTTAACTCGCCAATTAACTTGACATGTCTGCAAAAAAAAATCCGTAACTTCTGATTCAGCGCTCAGAATGACAAGAATCCAACGTCCACATTAAGATAGCTCAATTTTCTATATTGTGACAAAATTTAAGACTGAAATAGCTACAACAACGCCTCCAAGTAATCGAATATATCGCAAACTGCTTGATGCAATGCATTATGCTTCGTTAATAAGCCTTTAGGCAATGAGCACCAACGATCTGTTTAGAATGATCTTTATTACTAGCCAATCAACTTGTCATGTCTACACTAAATCGTCTGTAACTTTTGATTCAAAGCTCAGAATGACAAAAATCCAACGCCCACGTTATGCTAGCTCAATTTTTTATAGTGTGACAAAATTTAAGACTGAAATAGCTACAAGAAAGTTTCCAAGTAAGCGAATCTATTGCAATAGCGTGATGCCATGCATTATACTTGATTAATAATGCTTTACTCAATGAGGACCAATTATTAGTTTAGAATAATCATCTTAACTGGCTGATCAACTTGACATGTCGGCGAGAAATTGCCCGTAACTTTTGATTCAGAGCTCAGAATGACACGAATCAAACGCCCACGTTAAACTACCTCAATTTTCTATATTGTAAAAATTTAAGACTGAAATAGCTACAAAAAAGTCTCCAAGTACTGTAATCTATCGCAAAAAAGAAAGAAGGCGGTTAGTGCGAGAAGCTACTGCTCTAAGCCTCTGTGTGATGTTACGCGTTGTGATTCATTAATAAGCCTTTACTCAATGAGCACCAATGATCAGTTTAGAATGATCATTTTAATTGGCAGATCAACTTGACATGTCCACACTAAATTGTATATAACTTACGATTCAGAGCTCACAATGACACGAATCCAACGATCACGTTAAGCTAACTCAGTTTCTTATATGGAGAAAAAATTTAAGACTGAAATACTTATTATGAAGCCTCCAAGTAATCCAATCTATCACAGCTTGTTTTATGCCATGCATTATTCTTCATTAATAAGCCTTTAATCAATGAGCACCAATGATGTTGGAGTCGAGCCTGACTCCTCGAGCTCGGCCCAAGGAACCTACCTGTTCGACGAGGGCCTTCAGCCCATTTAGGTGAAGCGTCCAGCCCAGCAACCCAAATCTATGAGGTCGCTGTTCGGTGAGATACATAATTTGGTTGAGAGATCAACGGAGAACGTGAAGAATACTGTTGCCAGAATCTCGGAGATTTGATTAGGGTTACTATAAGTACAAATTAATTGTAGCCAAAAGGCGATACATAAGATTGATCACAAAAAGTGTACTGAGATGATTTTTCATAATAAACTTCACTTCCAGTTCGATAGTAAGAAATCATATCCCTTTCGATCCATAATTTTGTTCCTTAAGACCAAAGTCTTGAAAAACAATTTGGGTGTGGATTTCGTATTCCACATTTTGGCGCCGTCTGTGGGGATATTCTAATCGAAAAGTCCCTAATTAACCTCAAAAGCTCTACTCATGGCATCACAATCTGGTGATACCTCCTCTCCCATTATATTGACCTCGACCCCCGTGGTCACGACGTGGATCGATCAGCCCATCTCGCCTGGATCCGGGCTCCATGCCCCGATCCAGACCGCTTCTACGATGATCACCATGCCTCAGGCACCACTACGACGACCAATCGCAACTTCGATATCAGTAGCCCCTGCTGATATCATCAGACGACCATCATCCTTGTGGATTCGTCCAGGGGGAGTTTGCGGGCCGACCTCAGATGTAGGTCAACCCACAGTCAAAGCGAGTCAGTCTTCTCGACCTGATGAGCTCGCCGAGCTCAAGAGCATTATCAGCACGCTGATCGGTCTGACTTCGATGCAGGATGCAGCCGCTTGCACTCTAATGTCATGACTCGATCGGCAAGAGCAAGAGCTCACTCGATTACTTGAGTGAACCTCCAATCAAGCTCAAGGGCCTTTGAGCTCATCAGTTGCCCCTCTATTTCCGGGGAGGAACGAGCTCTGACCCCCACCAGAACCCGTTGGATTTTTTGGGATATACTCACCGAACACCAATCATCAGCCCATCATATCCCAGATCGCACCTATCGCACCAGTTTGACAGACTGCGGGATTAGTTGGCACAACCCTTCCGACAACCTCAACCCCTAGAGGCTCCGCGGATCAGACTGGATTTCCTAGGTTGCCGTCTCCACCTCCGTTTCCGCCGGGCTGCAAGCCCACTGGGCATCATTGGTTTGGCGCCTCAGCCTTCGCTTCGAGCTCGCGTGCTCCTGGTGAGCCAGCTCCTAGCCCAAATCAGCCTTCTCCTTTAGTGCTGAGCTCGTCCAATCGCGGTCTGGAACTAAAGTTCGATCCCAACCATGAGGCACTAAGGAGGTACATGGATCAAACAAAAGAGGAACTTAAACTCTTGAGCTCACATGTAAACAAAGCCACAAACGCAGTACCAGATATTGACCGCATAACCGAAGAAACCCCCACGACCCCGTATACCGACCAAATAGCTAATGCGCATATCAGAGATACGGGGAAAATCCGTTTCCCCGTATATGAAGGGAATTCAGACCCTTGCCAGAGCTTTCCGCCTTGCCATCGCAAGAGCCCACCTCAATGAGAAGGAAAAAGAAGCGGGTTATTGCAGGTTCTTCGCCAAAAATCTAAATGGAACCGCTTTGGAGTGGTTTGCCGGTTAAGAAGAGGGTTCAATCGGTTATTTTACCCAATTAGTATCCACTTTTTAAAGCATTATTCGATTTTCATCGAATCCCAAACATCGGAAGCAGATCTTTGGACCCTATCCGAAAAACCTGACGAATTGCTCAGAGCTTACATCACGAGATTTAAGGATGTCAAAGCCAGGATATCAATCATAAGCAATTAGGTAGCACTGCAGCACTCAGGAACGGATTGTGGTATAAGTCCATGTTCCGTCAAGAGCTAACAGTACATCAACCCTCAACGCTAGGCGACGCTTTACATCGCACATCTCGGTGGGCAGTCGCCGAAGAATTGCTCGAAGCATTGAGAAAGCTTCACGATGACGACAAGCCTCTTCAGGCAAACACCACGCCAAATCGTACAACAGGGATAAACCTTACAAAATAGAAGGTTTCAAAGTAGGCCATGGCCAGCATGCGTTCGCAGTAAGCAAGTTTGAATCGCCCAAAATAGTGATTTTGACCCGAAAAAATACTGCGTACACCATAAACGACATGGTCATTCGACAGAAGAATGTCGTCGAGTCGGTCGCTCGTTAGCATCAAAGCTACAAGCCGGTGAGCTCAAAAATATCGATCTGGACCTCAAAGATGCGAAACCAAGAAATAATCCGAGACAGAATAAATACGTGAAAGAGAAGTCTTCAGAAAAAGGGAAAGATCACCGGATAAAAACAGACTCTCCCCCTCCCACTCAGAAAAAGAGAATATATTTAGTTTTCCCAAAAATAAGTATATGTGCAGGGTACAGGGATAAAGTAGTGTTGCCACTTCCAATCCCAAAGAAATCAAAATTGTCCAATTTCTGTAAAGAAACAGACCAAGCAGCAACACCACGAGCTACAACTTGTGACATGATCATTAGGCGTTTAAAACAATGCAAAATTGCTTCATCCGCCAGCAATTATGACAAAACCATCAGAATACCCGAATCTGCTGAATCAAGTCCTCAGTCACTCTTGGAACAGCAGACATCATTCAAAAATATCGATTTAACCGACTCCGAGGATAATTCTCCTTGGAGAAAAATAGATTTCATCCATGGAAGATCAAAATTTTTCCAAGATTTGATCAACTCGAATAAATCGTACCAGCGTCGAGCCAAAGATGACGTAGCAGAGAGAGCATTCCCCTATGTACCTGAAGGAGTAGTTACGTTTTGGGAAAGCGAAACCCGTTCTCTTGATATGCCTCATGACAACACGCTCGTCATTAGATTGGATGTAGGCAAATTTGAACTATCCAGAGTCAAGATTGACAGGGGTAGCTTAGTAGATCTTATTTTCTACGATGCCGTCAGAAGAATGGGCATCGATGATAAGGATATCATCGGCGATAAGACCTCTCTGACCGGATTTTCCGGAGAAACAACGCTATCTCTCGGAACCATCAAACTCCCAGTAAATACTTGCGTAGAAAGGATATGGTCAAGTTCGTTGTCGTAGATCGACCTGCTCCATTTAACGCAATCCTAAGGAGACCATGGCTACATGCTATGAAAGAAGTACCCTCGACTTACCGCCAATACCTAAAATTTATGATTAAAAACGGTATGAAAACCATTCGTGGAAGTCTGAGGGCATCGCCTAAATGCTACCTAGGTGGTTTCAAGAAATCCGTAATTACTTTTCAATAGCAATTATAGAAAAGCGATACACCAGCAATAAAAGATATGAGTCCCAAACCAGGACTCATCTTCCAAGTGTGTATCGACGAGAACTACCCGGACCGTTGCATAGGCATCGGAGCAAACCTGAAAAATGACATCAAGGAAGAGCTGATCTCATTCTTGAAAGAAAATAAGGGTACGTTCGCGTGGTCATCAGAAGATATGCAAGGAATAAGCATAGACGTCACCTCACATGAATTAAACGCCTACGTTTAGGCCCGGAAGCAAAAACACCAATAGCTTGGACCCGAAAGGGCCAAAGCAGTAAACGACGAAGTTGATAAACTATTAAAAATTGGGTCAATCCACGAAGCAAAGCACCCAGAATGGCTAGCCAATCCGGTCAACGTAAAGAAAAAGAACGGAAAATGGCGATTCTGCATCGACTTCACTGACCTAAATAAAGCTTGTCTGAAAGAAAGCTTTCCATTACCGCATATTGACCGCCTTGTGGAAGCAACGGCAGGTCATCAGCTTTTATCCTACATGGACGCTTTCTCCGGATATAATCAAATCCTGATGAAAACGGAAGATCAGGAAAAAACTGCGTTCATTACCGGCCGAGGGACTTATTGCTACAAAGTAATGCCTTTCGGTTTTAAGAATGCTGGAGCTACTTACCAACATTTAGTAAACAAAATGTTTGCCAGCCAATTAGGCAAAACTATGGAAGTTTACATTCATGACATGTTGGTAAAGTCCGCAAGAGAATGCGACCATGTCTCACAATTAAAAGAATGTTTCGCCACTCTTATGAGTATGGGATGAAGTTAAATCCCACGAAATGCTCATTTGGCATCCCATTCGGAGAATTCTTGGGTTATTTGGTAACCAAAAGAGGGATAGAGGTGAATCCTAATTAGATCACCGCATTCCTCGAAATGCCATCTCCTAAAAGTAAAAAAGAAGTCCAAAAATTGACCCGGAGAATCCCCGCTTTAAATAGATTCATATCCCGATCAACTGACAAATGCCTCTCTTTCTACAAGTTATTGAAAGGAAATCGGGAATTCGAACGGAACGAATCATGCGAAACTGCTTTCCAACAACTCAAAGAAAATTTAACCGAGTCACCCATACTCGCAAAACCAGTAGAAGGTGAACCCCTGTACCTGTACATCGCTGTGTCACAAGCTGCAGTGAGAGGGGTGTTGGTTAGATAAGAGCAAAATATCCAAAAACCGATATACTACGTTACTAAATCGCTAGTGGATACCAAAATTCGCTATCCCACAATGGAAAAATTGGCCCTAGCAATCGTAACATATGCTAGAAAGCAAAGGCCATACTTCCAATCTCATCCGATCGTAGTAATGTCGTCGCAACCTCTACGAATCATCCTTCATAGTCACAGCCAATCTGGAAGTTTGGCTAAATGGGCCATAGAGCTAAGTGAATACGACATAGAATACAGACCCAAGACTTTCGCTAAAGCACAAGTCTTAGCCCATTTCGTTATCGAATTAAACGCAGACCCGCAAGAAAAAAGAAACGAAAAAAATTCGGCATTTGGACGCTCTATGTCGACGGAGCATACTCGAAACAAGGTTCGGGAGTAGGGATCCAACTTACACCCCCTACCAGCGAAACAATAGAACAATCGTTCAGGTGCGGCTTCCCGTAATCTAATAATGAAGCCGAATACAAAGCCTTGATCGCCGGCCTAAGACTCGCATTAGGGATCAGACTACGACGACTGATAGCATTCTGTGCTTCGCAATTGGTCACCAGCCAATTCCAAGGCGAATACGAAACTAGAGACGAACGAATGGAATCATACCTCAAGATTGTCTTCCAACACTCTAGTTAGTTCGATAAATTCGAACTAACCAGAATTCCCCGAGGGGAGAATTCCTCAGCTGATGCATTAGCTGCGCTCGCTTCTACATCTGACCCGCTAGTCAAAAGAGTTATTCCTGTCGAAGGAATATAGAGGCCGTGCATAGAGCTCATGCTCAAAACGATCGATGTAGCAAAATAAAAACAACTCCAGATATCGCTACTAACACTCTTCCCACCACTGAAGAAGCCGCTAGTCAAGAAAATGACTAGAGAGTCCCAATAAAACGATACATAGAAAGTGGTACCTTACCACCCCACAAGTGGGATGCCCACAAGCTTAAAGCCCTCAGTGCTAAGTATTGTATTGTTAATGGCGAAATATATAAACGAAGTATTTCATGACCATATTTGTGGAATACGAAATCCACACCCAAATTGTGTTTCAAGACTTTGGTCTTAAGGAACAAAATTATGGATCGAAAGGGATATGATTTCTTACTATCGAACAGAAAGTGAAGTTTATTATGTAAAATCGTCTCAGTACACTTTTTGAGATCAATCTTATGTACCGCCTTTTGGTTACAATTAATTTGTACTTAAAGTAACCTTAATCGAATCTCCGAGATTCTGGCAATAGTATTCTTCACGTTTTCCGTCGATCTCACAACTGACTTCTGTATCTCACTGAACTGCGACCTCGTAGATTTGGGTCGCTGGGATGGATGCTTCACCTAAATGGGCTGAAGGCCCGCGTCGAACAGGTAGATGCTTTGTGTAACATCCCGGGCCTAAATTTAAACAGTGAAGCCCACAAAACTAGAAATGAGGGTATAACAGACACTTATTCTAAAACCCTAATTAACCCTAATGACTATATAAAATGTCACCAAAAAGGATTAGAGACAACCGTTCATCAGAAACAAAAACAAGAAGAGAGGGAGAGATTTTGACACAGTAGATGGATAGAAAGTTCAACGTTGGAGAGTACAGGTGCTCGTGTCTACCATCTCCGGAGGAAAAGAAATTAACCCAAACTTCGCCATGGGGTGAGATGGGATCTACGGTTTTCATTATACATTTATGTATATGTATTTTGATGAGTGCTTCATTAGGGAGAAAATTAGAAGTTGAATCATGTGTGGTGTTAGGGTTTTAGTTAATTGTTGCAAAATGATAGTGTTTTTATCAGGAAAACGTAGTTAAACCTATTAGGAATTTATTAGATAATAAATAAATAAATATTAAAATGATGAATAGGAATGTGGTGGTGTACGTGTGTGGTGGGGGAAAGGAGTAGAAATATTAGGTTAATTTATTATTTTAAGGGAGATTATTATGTGAATTAATTATTAAGGAAGATAAATTCTTATGTGTTGGTTTATTGGTTAAAAATACTACATTATTTATGGTTGATTATGATATATTAAAATGAACCAATTAATTAATTGAAATAAATTAATATGATTACTAGACAAATATTAAACATTTAGTCTAAGCAAGTATAATGTTTGATTTATTAATGTGAGAATAAATTTCTGGTGAACATGATATTCACGTAACGCGTTTATGGTGGATTTGAACAACGTTAGTTGGTTCAACTACATTGATGGGTGTTGGGCTACGACAACAGCGGTGTTGAGTCGTAGTTCATTAATGGCTGCTAGGCCGGAAACAACCGTCGACATGATGGGAGCTCGACATGAGCAAATAGGCCGATGTGGCCGTGGTGGAAAGCCGACGTGGCTTAGGGGGGGGGGCGTTCTGAATCCTTAAACCGACGTGGTTAGGCAACAGTCGACGTGAGCAAATAGGCCGACATGGCCGGGAGGAAAGCCGACGTGGCTTGGGGAGTTCCGAATCCTTAAACCGACGTGTTTAAGGATGAGAAGAAGTTGTTATGACTTAGGCAAACACGGTTTAAATACATATATATTGGTAGTATTGCTGTCGACTTTTTGTGGGATCAATCGTGATAGTTTTCATTCATAAATAAAGTAATTATCAAGATTAGATATATACTTCTATAATGGGAATATATGGGTAGACGTGATCGTTTCACTGAGTAATTATGTTACTCATGCCTCCTTTTGGATGCAGGTGAGTTCGAGCAGTAGTGATGTAATGACTCGGGATTGTGCAATATAATGGGAATTTTTAAACATTCTTTATTTATTTTATTTTGAATCTTAAGTATCGTTGAATACATGAATTATAAGTACAAGGCGATGACACGTGTCATGTATTTTAGAGATGGGTATTAATATTTTGGTATCAGAGCGAGGTTGCTACTCCGGTTCTGATCCGGAGAGCTTTGTTTTAAAGTTTTCGTAGTTAAAAAAAAGGTATTTTCTATGGGGGAGCACCACTCAGAGTAACTTGCGTGAGGTCATTTAAATTTTGCTGATTTATAATACTATTGTAGTGTAATATGTGAATCGGGTGTTTATGTGGACAATATGCCGGCGAGGAAAGTTAATCGTAGGACTTATTTGCATATTGGAGATCATCAGCAAGACCATAATGATCAGCCACTTGCGCAGGAAGGTGTTGCTCCAACTCAACAACTAGCCGTTGTTGCTCTCGTGGTGGATATGCAATGCTAAATGCAGCTGTGATGCGAGGATTGCGTGAGGCATTAGCGCTTTGGTTGCAGCAAGTTCCTGTAACAAACCGAATACCAAGAGTTGTAGTGCCCGAGCATGCAGCTCTGGAATTCGCTGCACTCGAGCCTCTTGTTAAAGAGTTTGGGGAACCTCAATACTTACCACCATCTACTCTAGTGCCAAAGACGCCAGTACAGGATCAGGGCCCACATATTGGGATGCTTTGAAGATGTTAAGGAATTTGAGTAAGTTAGTGGAGGGATGGACCCCATTATAGCACACAATTGGGTGAATATGTTAGATAATAACTACGAGACCATCATGTGTTCGATTGAGTTTGGGAAGCAATTGGCGATTTAATACTTAAGGGACGAAACACAAGTTGATGGGATAGTGTTGTCATTAGTACTCATGCAAACCACATGCTTAGTTGGCACGACTTTAAAGAGAAATTTGCACGGGAGTATTTTCCACAAGAGGTTGTAGACCAAATGGTTATGTTGTTTGTCGATCTTTGACAGGGGTCTAAGTTAGTATGGGAGTATGATCTAGAATTTTTGTCTATTTATGAGCTTCAGAGGGAGAGGAACAAACAAATATGACATGATACTCACGTTTCAAAGATGTTTGAGGCTAGAGGTAAAAAAAAGCATTGCATAGTCAAAAGTACAATAACATGGTCAATTTAGTGGGAACAGCGTTCTTAGTGGAACAAGGCGTTGAAGCGGAAACCAAACAGGAAAAAATGGCCCAAGCAAGGGTAGGGAAATTAGTTGAGCTGTAGAAACATACCATGGATAATTGGACTATGGGCTTGTAGAGATCAGAAGGGTGCTCACTTGTTTTAAGTGTGGTTAGAATGGACACATCCGGATGCATTGTTCAACTGGACCACTTAAAGGTAGGACTAGCAAGATTGCGAATACAAGTTATATGCTAAATTGAGCAAATATAGTTTTTGGGAGAGGAAGATTGGCTTTTTAGGTCACGTTGTGTCTGGAGTTGGAGTATCAGTGGATCCGGAAAAAAAAATCGCAACGATTATGGAATGACCGACACTAGAAATGCAACATGGTTCTGTAGTTTTCTTGACCTAACGGGTTATTACTGAAAAATTGTTGAGCGATTTGCGTGTATGGTCGAACCTATGACTCAATTCATAGAAAAGGATGTGAAGTTTAAATGGACAAAAGAGTGTGAAGGGAGCTTTTAGAAGTTGAAAGAGTATTTGATTGACAGTTCAATATTGACCTTCCTAAGGACAGAGCTACCATATTTACAATACACTAACGTATCAAGGTTAGGATTGGATTATGTGCTAATGCCGGAAGAACGAATAATTGCCTATGTGTTTAGGCAGTTGATAAAACATGAGATCAATTATTCCACCCATGGTTTGGAATTAGCAATAGTAGTTTTTGTTTTAAGGATTTGGCATGCGTATTTGTACGGTGAAAAAGTCCAAGTTTTTATTGACCATAAGATTTTAAAATATATATATTTACGCAACCATACCTTAATTTGAGACAAATGAGATGGATGGAACTAATATCAGATTATGAGTTGGAAATCGCATACCATCCCGGTAAAGCTAACATGGTAGCAAATGCAATAAGTAGATAAAAAAAAATGACATATCAAGGGTACGAGAAGCGGAGGAGCAAGTAGTTTTCTTGGAAAAATTAAGCTTGTGTGGTTCTATTGTTTCCAAAGATGAAATAGGATTAGAAACCATAAATTGGGTAGACTTACTTTGGAAAATATGTGAGGTTCAAAGGATAGATGATGCAATAACAAAGGTTGTGGATAATAATGTGAAAGGATACCATACCGCAGACAATGTGATCTACTTGTATAGGAATTGGATATGTGTTTCCAATGTTAAGGAACAAAAGGATGAGATCTTAGCACGCACACCAGTCACGTTTTGCAATCCATCCGGGGGCGACAAAGCTGTAGCGAGACCTAAAATGTTACTACCATTACAAAAGCATAAAATAGGATTTCAGAATGGGTAGCAAAGCGTTCTACGTCCCAATTAATAAAGGCAGAACACAGAGTACACAGTGGGTAATTTCGAAGTTACCGTTCGCGGAGTAGAAATGAGATATGATCACTATTGATTTTATGACAAGGCTCCCAAGGACAGTTAATAAGTTAGATACATTTTTGATAATTGTTGATTAACTTACGAAGTCAGCTTATCTCTTTGCGACGAAAAAGACAGACACTGGTGACCAGTTAACAAAAATATACTTGGAAGTTATCGTTAGGCGGCATGGGGTTGCAGTGAGCAGTGTTTCAGACAGAGATCCAAAAATTATTCAATATTTTTGCAGACGTTCCAAAAGACACTTAGGACGAAAGTGCATCTCAGTACCGCGTATCATTCGCAAATGGATGGACAGTCGAAGAGAACAATTCAAACCCTCGAGGATATGTTACAAGTCTGTATGTTGGATTGGGGAAGTCGTTGGGAGGAATATTTTACCGCTAGCAGAGTTTATGTACAACAACAATTATTATACTAGCATAAAGATGTCTCCATATGAGGCTTTATATGGACGACCTTGTCGGACAACACTTTGCTGGACAGAAGTGGGAGAGCATAGAGAATTGGAACCTGAGTTGTTTCAAGAGACAGTGGATCAAATGAAAACTCTTCGTGCTAGACTAAAAGAGGCTCATGATCGTTAGAAGAGTTACACTAATAAAGGGAGAAGAGGATTGGAGTTTAGAGTGGGAGACGAGGTGTATTTGAAAATGAGGGTATTCAGAGGCGCAAATAAGAATAAGAAGTTGGGAAAACTCAGACCACATTTTATGGGGCTTTATCCAATTATTAAAAGGATTGGTATAGTTGCATATAGATTAGGATTACCAAACGAGTTAGCAGCGTTTCATGATATGTTTCATGTATCAGTCCTCCGAAAAATTGTCAAAGAACCCCAACCCATTATGCAGCAATCATCATAGGATTTGGGAAAAAAAAAAGCTTGATAATTCTTAATAAAATGGTCAAAAAAACACTAGACAACGAAGAGTTGATATGCAAGGGAAGCATGTTAAATCAGTGGGAGTCGGAACATCACATTAGAATCTATTAACCTGGTGTTTTTAAGGGCCACGGCGAGAGTGAGGTTGAACCATCGAATTCGGGGACGAATTCTTTGGTGGTGGGGGAGAATTGTAACATCCCGGTCCTAAATTTAAACTGTGAAGCCCACAAAATTAGAAGTGAGGGTATAACGGACAATTATTCAAAAAACCCTAATTAACCCCAATGACTATATAAAACGTCGCCAAAAAGGATTAGAGAAAACCGTTCATCAGAAACAAAAACAAGAAGAGAGGGAGAGATTTTGACACAGCAGATGGATAGAAAGTTCAACGTTGGAGAGTACAGGTGATCGTGTCTACCATCTCCGGAGGAAAAGAAATTAACCCAAACTTCGCCATGAGGTGAGACGGGATCTACGATTTTCATTATACATTTATATATATGTATTTTGATGAGTGCTTCGTTTAGGGAGAAAATTAGAGGTTGAATCATGTGTGGTGTTAGGGTTTTAGTTAATTGTTGCAAAAATGATAGTGTTTTTATCAGGAAAACGTAGTTAAACCTATTAGGAATTTATTAGATAATAAATAAATAAATATTAAAATGATGAATAGGAATGTGGTGGTGTACGTTTGTGGTGGGGGAAACGAGTAGAAATATTATTTTAAGGGAGATTATTATGTGACTTAATTATTAAGGAAGATAAATTGTTATGTGTTGGTTTATTGGTTAAAAATACTAAACTATTTATGGTTGATTATGATATATTAAAATGAACCAATTAATTAATTGAAATAAATTAATATGATTGCTACATAAATATTAAACATTTAGTCTGAGCAAGTATAATGTTTGATTTATTGAGAATAAATTTCTCATGAATATGATATTCACGTAACGCGTTTATGGTGGATTTGAACAACTTCAGTTGGTTAAACTACGTTGATGGGTGTTGGGCTACGACAACAGAGGTGTTGAGTCGTAGTTCATTAACGGCTGGTAGGCCAGAAATAACCGTCGACATGATGGGAGCTCGACATGAGCAAATAGGCCGATGTGGCCGTGCTGGAAAGCCGATGTGGCTTCGGGGGGGGGGGGGTTCTGAATCCTTATACCGATGTGGTTAGGCAACCGTCGACGTGACGGAAGCTCGACGTGAGCAAATACGCCGACGTGGCCGGGGGGAAAGCCGACGTGGCTTGGGGAGTTCCGAATCCTTAAACCGACGTGGTTAAGGATGAGGAGAAGGGTTTGTGACTTAGGCAAACACAGTTTAAATACATATATATTGGTAGTATTGTTATCGACTTTTTGTGGCATCAATTGTGCTAGTTTTCATTTGTAAATAAAGTAATTATCAAGATTAGATACATACTTGTATAATGGAAATATGTTGGTAGACGTGATCGTTTTCCTGAGTAATTATGTTACTCATGCCTCCTTTTGGATGTAGGTGAGTTCGAGCAGTAGTGATGCAATGACTCGGGATTGTGCTATATTTTGGGAATTTTTAAACATTATTTATTTATTTTATTTTGAATCTTAAGTATTGTTGAATAAATGAGTTATAAGTTAAGTACGAGGCGATGACACGTGTCATGTATTTTAGAGATGGGTATTACACTTTGGGCCGAGCTTGAGGAGTCAGGCTTGACTCCAACAATATTTCCAATCTGTCCACGGAAACGAAACCTTGAACCTTATGGCCAAAATCCAGGAAGGCTCATGTGGAAGCCATTCAGGGGGAAGGGCACTAGCCATTCGAATTAAAAGGAAAGGATATTTCTGGCCAACAATCGTCACCGACTGCATGACCTATTCAGCTAAATGTGACAAATGCCAAATACATTCCCCCATAATTCATCAACCAACCGAAGAGTTGACATGTCCGCACTAACCGTCAATAACTTTTGATTAATATCTTAGAATGATACGAATCCAACGACAACGTTAAACTACCTCAATTTTTTAAGTTGTGTGAAAATTTAAGACTGAAATAGCCAACATAAAGGTTCCCAGTAATCGAATTTATTGCAAACAGGGTGATGCCATTCGTTATGCTTTATTAATAAGCCTTTACTCAATAAGCACCAATGATCAGTTTGGAATGATAATTTTAATTGGCAGATCAACTTGACATGTCCCCACTAAATTGTCTATAACTTTGGATTCCGAGCTCAGAATGATAGGAATCCCACACTCACGTTAAGCTCGCTCAATTTTCTTTACTATGACAAAATTTAAGATTGAAATAGCCAAGACAAATCTTCCAAGTAATCGAATCTATCGCAAACAGGGTGATGCCATGCATTATGCTTGATTAATAAGCCTTTACTCAATGAGCACCAGTGATCAGTTTAGAATGATCATTTTAACTGGCCGATCCGCTTGACATGTCCGCACTAAATCGTCTATAACTTTTGATTCAGAATTCAGAATGATACGAATAAACGCCCACATTAAGGTAGCTCAATTTTCTATATTGTGAAAAATTTTAAAACTGAAATAGTTATGACAAAGCCTCCAAGTAATCAAATCTATCGCACAATGCTTGATGCTATGCATTATGCTTCATTAATAAGCTTTTACTCAATGAGTAGCAATGATTAGTTTAGAATGATCATTTTAATTGGGAGATAAACTTGACATTTCCACACTAAATCGTCTATAACGTTTGATTCAGAGCTCAAAATGACACGAATCCAACGCTCACGTTAAGCTAACACAATTTCCTATCTTGTGAAAAATTTTAAGACCGAAATAGCTGTAACAAAGCCTCCAAGTAATCCAATCTATCGCAATCTACTTTATGCCATGCATTATGCTTCATGAATAAGCCTTTACTCAATGAGCACCAATGATAAGTTCAGAATTTCAACTTGACATGTCCGCACGAAATCGTCTGTAACTTTTGATTCAGAGCTCCGTATACCACAAATCCAACGCCCAGGTTAACCTAGCACAAGTTTCTATAATATGAAAAAAATTTAAAACTGAAATAGCTACGACAAAGTTTCCAAGTATTTGGAGCTATGGCAAACAGCTTGATGCCATGCATTATGCTGGATTAATAAGCCTTTACTCAATGAGTAAAAGTGATCAGTTGAGAATGATCATTTTAACTCGCCGATTAACTTGACATGTCCGCAAAAAATTGTCTATAACTTTTGATTTAGAGTTCCGGATGACACGAATCCAACGCCCACAAGGTAGCTCAATTTTCTATATTGTGAAAAAATTTAAGACTAAAATAGCTACGACAAAGCCTCTAAGTGATCCAATCTATTGCGAACTGCTTGATGCCATGCATTATGCATCATTAATAAACCTTTACTCAATAAGCAACAATGATTAGTTTAGAATGATCATTTTGACTAGTCGGTCAACCTGACATGTCCGCACGAAATCGCCCGTAGTTATTGATTCAGAGCTCTGAATTACACGAATCCAATGCCCACGATTAGCTCGTTAAATTTTCTATAGTGAGATAAAATTTAAGACTGAAATAACCAACACAAAGGTTCCTAGTAATCGAATCTATCACAAACAGGGTGATGCCATGCGTTATGCTTGATTAAGAAGCCTTTACTCAATGAGCACCAGTGATCATTTAGAATGATGATTTTAACTGGCCGATCATATTGACATGTCCGCACTAAATCGTTTATAACTTTTGATTCGGAGTTCAGAATGACACGAATCCAACGCCCACATTAATTAGGTAGCTAAATTTTCTATATTGTGAAAAAATTTAAGACTTAAATAGCTACGACAAAGCCTACAAGTAATCCAATCTATCTTAAACTGCTTGATGCCATGAATTATGCTTCATTAATAGGAATTTACTAAATGAGCACCGATGATTTTTTAGAATGATCATTTTAACTAATCGGTAACTTGACATGTCTGCACGAAATCGCTCGTAACTAGTGATTCAAAGCTCAGAATGACTTGAATCCAATGCCCACGTTAAGCTAGCTCATTTTTCTATAGTGTGACAAAATTTAAGACAGAAATAGCTACGAAAAAGCTTCAAAGTAATCAAATCTATCGCAAACAGCGTGATGCAATTAATGCATTATGCTGGGTTTATAAGCCTTTACTCAATGAGCACAAATGATTATTTGAGAATGAACATTTTAACTCGCCGATTAACTTGATATGTCCTCAAAATATCGGTTGTAACTTATGATTCAAAGATCAGAATGACACGAATCCAACACCCACGTTAAGCTAGCTCAGTTTTCTACATGGTTACCAAATTTAGGACTGAATTAGCTACGACAAAGCTTCAAAGTAATCAAATCTATCGCAAACTGCGTGATGCCATGCATAATGCTTGATTAATAAGCCTTTACTCAATCAGCACCAATGATCAGTTTAGAATGATCATTTCAACTAGCCGGTCAACTTGACATGTCTGCACTAAACCGTCAATAACTTCTGATTCACAGCTCAGAATGACACGAATCCAAAGCCCACGTTAAACTACCTGAATTTTCTATGATGTGTGAAAATTTAAGACTGAAATAGCCAACACAAAGGATCCCAGTAATCGAATATATCGCAAACAATGTGAGGCCATGCGTTCTGCTTGATTAATAAGCCTTTTCTCAATGAGCAGCAATGATCAGTTTAGAATGATCATTTTAATTGGCAGATCAACTTGTCATGTCCGCACTAAATCGTCTATAACTTTGGATTGTCCGCACTAAATCGTCTATAACTTTGGATTCCGTGCTCAAAATTACACGAATCCAACGCTCGCGTTAAGCTATCTCAATTTTCTATACTGTCAGCAAATTTAATACTAAAATAGCTATTACAAAACCCCCAAGTAATCCAATCTATCACAATCTGCTTGATTCCATGCAATATGCTTCATTAATAAGCCTTTACTCAATGAGCACCAATGATCAGTTTAGAATGATCATTTCAACTAGTTGGTCAACTTGACATGTCCTCATAAAATCGCCCGTAACTTTAAATTAAGAGCTCCGAATGACGCGAATCGAATGCCCACATTAACCTAGCTCATTTTTCTATAGTGTGACAAAATTTAAGACTCAAATAGCTACGATAAATCTTCAAAGTAATCGAATCTATTGTAAACAGCGTGATGCCATACATTATGCTGGATTGATAAGCCTTTACACAATGAGCACAAATGATTAGTTGAGAATGAACATTTTAACTCGCCGATGAACTTGAAATGTCCGCAAAAAATCAGTCGTAACTTCTGATTCAGAGTTCAGAATCACACGAATCCAATGCCCACGTTAAGCTAGCTCAATTTTCTATATTGTGACCAAATTTAGGACTGAATCAGCTATAAAAAAGCTTCGAAGTAATCAAATCTATCGCAAACAGCGTGATGCCATGCATTATACTTCATTAATAGAGCTTTACTCAATGAGCACCAATGATTAGTTTAGAATTATCATTTTAACTAGTCGGTCAACTTGACATGTCCGCAGGAAATCGCCCGTAATTATTGATTCAAAGCTCATAGTGAAACGAATCCAATGCCCACGTTAAGCTCGCTCAATTTTCTACACTATGACAAAATTTAAGATTGAAATAGCCAAGAAAAATCTTCCAAGTAATCGCATCTATCGCAATTAGGATGATGCCATGAATTATGCTTGATTAATAAGCCTGTACTCAATGGACACAAATGATCAGTTTGGAATGATCTTTTTAACTGGCCGATCAGCTTGACATGTCCGCACTAAATCGTCTATAACATTTGATTCAGAATTCAGAATGACACGAATCCAATGTTCACGTTAAGCTAACTCAATTTCCTATATTGTGAAAAAACTTTAAGACTGAAATAGCTATTACAAAGCCTCCAAGTAATCCAATCTATCAAAATTTGCTTGATGCCATGCATTGTGCTACATTAATAACCTTTACTCAATGAGCACCAATGCTCAGTTTATAATGATCATTTAAACTAGCCAGTCAATTTGACATATGCATACAAAATCGTCTGTAACTTTTCATTAAAAACCTTGAAATGACATGAATCAAATGCCCAGGTTAACCTAGCTCCTTTTTCTAGAGTGTGATAGAATTTTAGACTGAAATAGCAACGACAAAGCTTCCAAGTAATCGAATCTATCGCAAACAGCATGATACCATTCATTATGCTTGATTAGTACATCTTTACTCAATGAGCACCAATGATAAGTTTAGAATTATCATTTAAACTGGCCGATCAGCTTGACATGTCTGCACTACATTGTCTAAAACTTTCGAGTAAGAGTTCAGAATGACATGAATCCAGCGCCCAGGTTAAGGTAGCTCAATTTTCTAGTTTGTGAAAAAAATTTAAAACTGAAATAGCTACGAGAAAGCCTCCAAGTAATCCAATCTATCGGAAACTGCTTGATGCCATGCATTATGCTTCATTAATAAGCCTTTAATCAATGAGCACCAATGATTAGTTTAGAATGATCATTTTAACTAGTTGGTCAACTTGACATATCCGCACGAAATCGCTTGTAACTATTGATTCAGAGCTCGGAATGACACGCACAGGCCCACTTTAAGATCGCTCAATTTTCGGTAGTGCGACAAAATTTAAGATTGAAATACCCAAGACAAAGCTTTCAAATAAACGAATCTTTCACAAACAGGGAGATGCCATGCATTATGCTTTATTAATAAGCCTTTATTTACTGAGGATCAATCTTCAGTTTAGAATGATCATTTTAATGGGCCGATCAGCTTGAAATGTCCAGACTAAATCATCTATAACTTTTGATTCAGAATTCTGAATGCCACGAATCCAACACCCACATTAAGGTAGCTCAATTTTCTATATTGTGAAACAAGTTTAAGACTGAAATAGCCACAACAAAGCCTTCAAGTTATCCAATCTATCGCAAACTGCTTGATGCCATACATTAGGCTTCATTAATAAGCCTTTACTCAATGAGCACCAATGATCAGTTTAGAATGGTCATTTTATAATGATCATTTTAATTTGCAGATCAACTTGACATGTACGCACTAAATCGTATATAACTTTCGATTAAGAGTTCAGAATGACAAGAATCCAATGGTCAGGTTAACCTAGCTCAATTTTCTAATTTATGAAAAAATTTACGACTGAAATAGCTATGACAAAGACTCAAAGTAATCCAATCTATCACAAACTGCTTGATGTCATGCATTATGCTTCATTAATAAGTCTATACTGAAGGAGCACCAATGATTAGTTTAGAATGATCATTTTATCTAGTCGGTCAACTTGACATGTCCGTACAAAATTGCACTGAAATATTGATTCAGATCTTGGAATGACACGCCTAGGCCCACGTTAAACTCGCTAAATATTCTATAGTGTGACAATATTTAAAACTAAAGTACCCAAGACAAAGCTTTCAAATAATCGAATCTATCGCAAACAGGGTGATGCCATTCATTATGATTGACTAATAAGCCTTCATTCAATGAGCACCAATCATCGGTTTAGATGATCATTTTAACTGGCCGATCAGCATGACATATCCGTACTAAATCTTCTATAACGTTTGACTCAGAATTCCGAATGACACGAATTCAACGCCCACATTAAGGTAGCTCAATTTTCTATATTGTGAAAAAATTAAGACTGATATCGCTTTGAGAAAGCCTACAAGTTATCCAATCTATCACAAACTGCTTGATGCCATACATTATGATTCATTAATAAGCTTTTACTCAATGAGCATCAATGATTAGTTCATAATGATCATTTTAATTGGCATATCAAGTTGACATGTCTACAATAAATCATCTATAGCTTTTGATTCAGAGCTCAGAACAACAGGAATCCAACGCTCTCAATTTTCTATATTGTGAAAAAATTTAAGACTGAAATAGCTATTACAAAGCCCTTAAGTAATCCAATCTATCACAATCTATTTGATGCCATGGATTATGCTTTATTAATAAGCCTTTACTCAATGAGCACCAATGACAAGTTTAGAATGATCATTTCAACTATCCGGTCAACTTCACATTTCCGCACGAAATCGTCCGTAACTTTTAATTCAGATTTCACAATGACACAAATCGAATACCAACATTAAGCTAGCTCAATTTTCTATAGTGTGACAAAATTTAAGATTGAAATAGATACGACAAAGCTTCCAAGTAATCGAATATAACGCAAACAACGTGAGGCCATGCATTGTGGTGGATTAATAAGCCTTTACTCAATGATCACACATGAGATCAGTTGAAAATGATCATTTTAACTTGCCGATTAACTTGACATGTCCGCACAAAATTGTCTGTAACTTCTGATTCAGAGCTCAGAATGACACAAATCCAACACCCACGTTAAGCTAGATCAATTTTCTATAATGTGAAAAACTTTAAGATTGAATTAGCTACGTCAAAGCTTCCAAGTAATTGAATCTATCGGAAACAGCGTGATGCCATTCATTATGCTTGATTAGTAAGCCTTTACTCAATGAGCACCAATGATCAGTTTAGAATGATCATTATAACTGGCCGATCAGCTTGACACATCCGCACTAAATCGTCTATAACTTTTGATTCAGAGTTCAGAATGACATGAATCCAATGCGCATGTTAAGGTAGCTCAATTTTTGAGTTTGTGAAATAATTTAAGACTGAAATAGCTACGACAAAGCCTACAAGTAATCCAATCTATCGAAAACTGCTTGATGCCATGCATCATGCTTCATTAATAAGCCTTTACTCAAAAACCACCAATGATTAGTTTAGAATGATCATTTTAACAAGACGGTCAACATGACATGTCCGCACGAAATCTACCATAATTATTGATTCAGTGCTCAAAATGACACGAATCCAATGCTCACGTTAAGCTCGCTCATTTTTCTATAGTGTGACAAAATTTAAGACTGAAATAGCCAAAACAAAGCTTCCAAGTAATTGAATCTATCGCAAACAGGGTGATGCCATGCATTATGCTTGATTAATAAGCCGTTACTCAATGAGCACCAATCATCAGTTTAGAATGATCATTTTAACTCGCTGATCAGCTTGACATGTCCGCACTAAATCGTCTATAACTTTTAATTCAGAATTCTGAATGACACGAATACAACACCAATATTAAGGTACCTCAATTTTCTATATTTTGAAAAATTTTAAGACTGAAATAGCTATGATAAAGCTTCCAAGTAATCCAATCTATCGCAAAATGCTTGATGCCAAGCATTATGCTTCATTAATAAACTTTTACTCAATGAGCACCAATGATTGGTTTATAATGATCATTTTAACTGGCTGGTCAGCTTGACATGTGCGCACTAAATCATCTATAACTTTTGATTCAGACCTAAGAATGACACGAATCCAACGCCCACGTTAAACTACCTCAATGTTCTATATTGTGTGAAATTTTAAGACTGAAATAGCTACAACAAAGCTTCCAAGTACTTGCATCTATCACAAACTATGTTATGTCACGCATTATGTGTCATTAATAAGCTATTACTCAATGAGCACCAATGATCAGTTAAGAATGATCATTTGAACTAGTCGGTAAACTTGACATGTCTTCATGAAATTGTTAGTAACTATTGATTCAGAGCTCAGAATGACTCGAATCCAATGCCCATGTTAATCTCGCTCAATTTTCAATAGTGTGACAAAATTAAATACTGAAATAGCTATGACAAAGCGTCCAAGAAACTGAATCTATCGCAAACAGGGTGATGCCATGCATTACGCTTGATTAATAAGCCTTTACTTAATGGTCACCAATGATCAGTTTAGAATGATCATATAACTAGCCGATCAGCTTGACATGTCCACACTAAATAGTCTATAACTTGTGAGTAAGAGTTCAGAATGAAACGAATCCAACGCTCACATTAAGTTAACTCAAATTTTTATATTGTCAAAAAATTTAAGACTGAAATAGCTACGACCGAGCCTCCAAGTAATCCAAACTATCGGAAACTGCTTCATGCCATGCATTATGCTTCATTAATAACCCTTTACTTAATGAGAACCATTGATTAGTTTAGAATGATCATTTTAACTAGTCGGTCAACTTAACAATTCGGCACGAAATCGCCAGTAACTATTGATTAAGAGCTAAGAATGGCATGAATCCAATGCCCACGTTAAACTCGCTAAATTTTCAATAATTTGACAAAAATTTAAGATTGAAATAGCTATAAAAAAGCTTCCAAGTAATCAAATCTATCGCGAACAGGGTTGTGACATATATTATGCTTGATTAATAAGCCTTTACTCAATGAGCACCAATGATCAGTTTAGAATGATCATTTTAATGGGCAGTTCAACTTCACATATCCGCACTAAATCATCTATAACTTTGATTTAGAGCTCAGAATGACACGAATCCAATGCTCACCTTAAGCTAGCTCAATTTTCTATATTGTGAAAAAATTTTAAACTAAAATAAGTATTACAAAGCCCCCAAGTAATCCAATCTGTCACAATCTGCCTGATGCCATACATTATGTTTCATTAATAATCCTTTACTCAATGATCACCAATGATTAGTTTAGAATGATCATTTTAACTAGTCGGTCAACTTGACATATCCACCCAAAATTGCCCGTTACTATTGATTCAGAGCTCAGAATAACACGAATCGAATGCCCACGTTAAGCTAGCTCATTTTTCTATAGTGTGACAAAATTTAAGACTGAAATAGCTATGACAAAGCTTCCAAGTAATCGAATCTATCTCAAACAGCATGATGCCATGCATTACCCTGGATTAATAAGCCTTTACTCAACGAGCACAAATGATCAGTTGAGAATGATCATTTTAACTCGTTGATTAACTTGACATATTCACACAAAATCATCCGTAACTTCTGATCAGAGCTCTGAATGACTTGAATCTAACGCCCACCTTAAGCTAGCTCAAATTTCTATATTGTGACAAAATTTAAGAGTGTATTTTCCACGACAAGGCTTCAAAGTAATCGAATCTATCGCAAACAGCGTGATGCCATGAATTATGCTTGATTAATAAGCCTTCGCTCAATGAGCACCTATGATCAGTTCAGAATAATCATTTTAACTGGCTCATCAGCTTGACATGTCCGCACTAAATAGTATATAGCTTTTGATTGAGAGTTTAGAATGACACGAATCCAACACCCACATTAAGGAAGCTCAATTCTTTATATTGTGAGAAAATTAAAGACTGAAATAGCTACGACAAAGCCTCCAATAAATCCAATCTATCGTAAACTGCTTGATGTCATGCATTATGCTTCACTAATAAGCCTTTACTCATTGAGCACCAATGATTAGTTTAGAATGATCATTTTAACTAGTCGGTCAACTTAACATGTCCGCACGAAATTGCCCGTAACTATTGATTCAAAGCTCATAATGACTCGAATCGAATGCCCACGTTAAGCTAGTTCATTTTTCTATACAGTGACAAAATTAAGACTGAAATAGCTATGACAAAGCTTCCAAGTAATCGAATCTAGCTATGCATTATGCTGGATTAATAAGCCTTTACTCCATGAGGACAAATAATCAGTTGAGAATGATCATTTTAACTCGTCAATTAACTTGACATGTCCGCACAAAATCATCCTAAACTTCTGATTCAGAGCTCAAAATGATATGAATCCAACGCCCACCTTAACCTAGCTAAATTTTCTAAATTTTGAAAAAATTTAAGATTGTATTTGCTACGACAAAGCTTCGAAGTAATCGAATCTATAGCAAACAGCGTGATGTCATGCATTGTGCTTGATTAATAATCCTTTACTCAATGAGCACCAATGATCAGTTTAGAATAATCATTTTAACTGGCCGATCAGCTTGACATGTCTGCAGTAAATCGTGTATAACTTTTGATTTAGACTTCAGAATTACACGAATCCAAAGCCCACATTAAGTTAGCTCAATTTTCTATATTGTGAAAACATTTAAGACTGAAATAGCTACGACCAGGTTTCCAAGTAATGGAATCTATCGCAAACAGCGTGACACCATGCATTACGCTTGATTAATAAGCCTTTACTCAATGAGCACCAATGATCAGTTTAGAATGATCATATTAACTGGCTCATCAGCTTGACTGTCCGCACTAAATAGTCTATACCTTTTGATTCAGAGTTCCGAAAGACACGAATCCAACGCCCACATTAAGGTAGCTCAATTCTTTAAATTGTGAAAAAATTAAAGACTGAAATAGCTGAAAGCCTCCAAGTAATCCAATCTATCGCAAACTGCTTGATGCCATGCATTATGCTTCATTAATAAGCCTTTACTTAATGGGCACAAATAATTAGTTTAGAGTGATCATTTTAACTAGTCGGTCAACTTGACATGTCCGCCGGAAATCGCCCGTAACTATTGATTCAAAGCTTAGAATGACACGAATCCAATGCCCACTTTAAGCTCGCTCAATTTTCTATAGTGTGTCAAAATTTAAGACTGGAATAGCTATGAAAAAGCATCCAAGTAATCGAATCTATCGCAAACAGGGTGATGCCATGCATTATGCTTGATTAATAAGCCTTTAGTCAATGGGCACCAATGATCAGTTTAAAATAATCATTCTAACTAGCCGATCATCTTGACGTGTCCAAACTAAATCGTTTATAACTTTTGATTCAAAGCACAGAATGACACGAATGCAACTCCCATGCTAAACTACCTCAATTTTCTATATTGTGTGAAAATTTAAGACTTAAATAGCTACACCGAAGCCTGCAAGTAGTTGAATCTATCGCAAACTGTGTGATGCGATGCATTATGCTTCATTAATAAACCTTTACTCAATGAGCACCAATGATCAATTTAAAATGATCATTTTAATTGGCAGTTCAACTTGACATCTATGCACAAAATATTCACGAATCCAATGCTCACGTTAAGCTAGCACAATTTTCTTTATTGTGAAAAAATTTAAGACTAAAATAGCTAATACAAAGCCCCCAAGTAATCCAATCTATCACAATCTGCTTGATGCCAAACATTACGCTTCATTAATAAGCCTTTACTCAATGAGCACACATTAAGGTAGCTCAATTTTCTATATTTTGAAAAAATTTAATACTGAAATAAATACGACAAAGCTTCCAAGTAATTGAATCTATCGCAAACAGCGTGATGCCATGCATTATGCTTGTCTAATAAGCATTTACTCAATGAGCACCAATGATCAGTTTAGACTGATCATTTTAACTGTCCGATCAGTTTGACATGTCTGCATTTAATCGTCTATAATTTTTGATTCAGAGTTCAGAATAACATGAATCCAATGCCCACATTAAGGTAGCTCAATTTTCTATATTGTGAAAAAATTTCAAACTGAAATAGTTATGACAAAGCCTCCAAGTAATCCAATCTATAACAAATTGCATGATGCCGTGCATTATGCTTCATTAATAAACATTTACTCAATGAGCACCAATAATTAGTTTAGAATGATCATTTTAACAAGTCGGTCAACTTGACATGTCCGCACGAAATCACCAGTAAATATTGATTCAGAGCTCAGAATGATACGAATCCATGCCCATGTTAAGCTCGCTCAGTTTTTTATAATGTGACAAAATTTAAGACTGAAATAGCAAACAGTGTGATGCCATGCATTATGCTTAATAAATAAGCCTTCACTTAGTGAGCATCAATGATGTATTTAGAATGATCATTTTAACTATCTATCAACTTGAAATTTCCGCACTAAATCGTTTTAANGCTCAATTTTCTATAGTGTGTCAAAATTTAAGACTGGAATAGCTATGAAAAAGCATCCAAGTAATCGAATCTATCGCAAACAGGGTGATGCCATGCATTATGCTTGATTAATAAGCCTTTAGTCAATGGGCACCAATGATCAGTTTAAAATAATCATTCTAACTAGCCGATCATCTTGACGTGTCCAAACTAAATCGTTTATAACTTTTGATTCAAAGCACAGAATGACACGAATGCAACTCCCATGCTAAACTACCTCAATTTTCTATATTGTGTGAAAATTTAAGACTTAAATAGCTACACCGAAGCCTCCAAGTAGTTGAATCTATCGCAAACTGTGTGATGCGATGCATTATGCTTCATTAATAAACCTTTACTCAATGAGCACCAATGATCAATTTAAAATGATCATTTTAATTGGCAGTTCAACTTGACATCTATGCACAAAATATTCACGAATCCAATGCTCACGTTAAGCTAGCACAATTTTCTTTATTGTGAAAAAATTTAAGACTAAAATAGCTAATACAAAGCCCCCAAGTAATCCAATCTATCACAATCTGCTTGATGCCAAACATTATGCTTCATTAATAAGCCTTTACTCAATGAGCACACATTAAGGTAGCTCAATTTTCTATATTTTGAAAAAATTTAATACTGAAATAAATACGACAAAGCTTCCAAGTAATTGAATCTATCGCAAACAGCGTGATGCCATGCATTATGCTTGTCTAATAAGCATTTACTCAATGAGCACCAATGATCAGTTTAGACTGATCATTTTAACTGTCCGATCAGTTTGACATGTCTGCATTTAATCGTCTATAATTTTTGATTCAGAGTTCAGAATAACATGAATCCAATACCCACATTAAGGTAGCTCAATTTTCTATATTGTGAAAAAATTTCAAACTGAAATAGTTATGACAAAGCCTCCAAGTAATCCAATCTATAACAGATTGCATGATGCCGTGCATTATGCTTCATTAATAAACATTAACTCAATGAGCACCAATAATTAGTTTAGAATGATCATTTTAACAAGTCGGTCAACTTGACATGTCCGCACGAAATCACCAGTAAATATTGATTCAGAGCTCAGAATGATACGAATCCATGCCCATGTTAAGCTCGCTCAGTTTTTTATAATGTGACAAAATTTAAGACTGAAATAGCAAACAGTGTGATGCCATGCATTATGCTTAATTAATAAGCCTTCACTTAGTGAGCATCAATGATGAATTTAGAATGATCATTTTAACTATCTATCAACTTGAAATTTCCGCACTAAATCGTTTTAAACTTTAGATTTAGAGCTCAAAATGAGATGAATCCAATGCCCGCGTTAAGTTAACTTAATTTTCCATATTGTGACAACATTTGACACTGAAAGAGATATGACAATGCCTCAAAGTAATCCAATATATCTCAAAGTACGTGATGCCATGCATTATCCTTCATATGTAAACCTTTTCTCAATGATCACCAATGATCAGTTTAGAGTGTTCATTTTAACTGGCGATAAACTTGACATGTTCACACTAAATCTTCTGTAACTTTTGATTTAGAGCTTAGAATGACACGAATCCAACAGTCAAGTTAAGCTAGCTCAATTTTCTAATATTGTGACAAAATTAAAGACTGAAATACCTACCACAAAGCCTCCAAGTGATCCAATCTATCGTAAAATGCTTGATTCAATGTAGTATGCTTCATTTATAAGCGTTTACTCAATGAGCACCAGGGATCAGTTTAAAATGGTCATTTTAACTCCCGGTAAACTGGACATGTCTGCAAAAAATCGTACGTAACTTTTTATTCATAGCTTAGAATGACACGAATCCAATGCCCATTTTAAGCTAACTTAATTCTCTATATTGTCACAAAATTGAACACTGAAATAGCTATTACAAAGCCTCCAAGTTATCGATTCTATCGCTGATTGCATTATGCCACACATTATGCTTCATTAATAAGCATTTACTCAATGAGCAGCAATGATCGGTTTCGAATGATCACTTTAATTGGCAGATCAATTTGACTTGTCCACACTAAATAGTCTGTAACTTTTAATTCAGAGCTCAAAATGCAAAAATCCATTGCCCGTGTTAAGCTAGCTCACTTTTCTATATTGTGAAAAAATAAAGACTAAAATAGCTACAACAAATTCTCCAAGTAATCCAATATATTGCAAACTGCTTCATGCCATGCACTATGCTTCATTAATAAGCCTTTACTCAGTGAGCACCAATGATCAGTTTTGAATGATCGTTATAACTCACCGCTCAACTTGAAATGTCCGACAAAATGCCCTGTAACTTTTGATTAAGAGCTCAGAATGCCACGAATCCAACGCCCACGTTAAGCTAGTTCAATTTTCTATGTTGTGCCAAAATTTAAGACTGAAATGGCTACAACAAAGTATCCAAATAATCGAATCTATCGCAAACTGCATGATGCCACGCATTATGCTTCAATAATAAGCCTTTACTCAATGAGCACCAATGATCAGCTTAGAGTTATAATTTTAACTGGCTGATCAACATGACATGTCTACACTAAATCGTCAGTAACCTTTGATTCAGTTCTCAGAATGACATGAATCCAACGCTCACTTAAGCTAGCTCAATTTTCTATAATACAAAGAAATTTAAGACTAAAACGGCTACGACAAAACCTCCAAGTAATCCAATCTATTTCAAAATGCTTGATGCCATACATCATGCTTCATTTTTAAGATTTTACTCAATGAGCACCAATGATCACTTTAGAATGATCATTTTAACTCGCCGATCAACTGGACATGTTCATACAATATCATCTGTAACTTCTGATTTAGAGCTCAAAATGACACGAATCCTACGCCCATGTTAAGCTAGCTCAACTGTCAATATTGTGATAAAATTTAAAACTGAAATAGCTATGACAAAGCCTCCAAGATATCGAATCTATCGCAAACTACGGATGCCACAGATAATGATTCATTAATAATCTTTTAATTAATGAGCACCAATGATCAGTTTAGAATAATCATTTTAACTCGCCTGTCAACTTGACATGTCTGTACAAAATCATCCGTAGGTTTTGATTCAGAGTTCAGAATGATACGAACCCAACACCCAGGTTAAGCTAGCTAAATTTTCTATATTATGACAAAATTTAAGACTAAAATAGCTACCACAAAGCCCCCAAATAATCAAATCTATCACAAACTGCGTGATGCCATGCATTATGCTTCATTAATAAGCATTTACTCAATGAGCAACAATGATCAGTTTAGAATGATCATTTAACTGGCCGATCAAGTTGACATGTCCGTACTAAATCATTTGTAACTTTTGATTCAGAGCTCAGAATGACACTAATCCAACACTCACGTTAAGCTAGCTCATTTTTCAATATTGTGAAAACATTTAAGACATAAATAGGTATGACAAAGCATCCAAGTAATCCAATCTATCGCAAACTATTTGATGCCATACATTATGCTTCAATTATAAGCTTTTACTCAATGAACACAAATGATCAGTTTAGAGTGATCATTTTAACTCTTTGGTCAACTTGACATTTCCGCACAAAATCGTCCATAGCTTTTGATTCAGAGATTAGAATGACACGAATCCAACGACCACGTTATCCTAACTCAATTTTCTATATTGTGACAAAATTTAAAACTGAAATAGCTTTGACAAAGTTTCCAAATCATCGAATCTATTGCAAAATGCGTGATGCCATGCATTATGCTTCATTAATAAGCCTCAACTCAATGAGCATGAATTATTAGTTTAGGATGATCATTTTAACTGGCTAATCAACTTGGCAAGTCTGAACTAAATCTTCTGTAACTTTTGATTTAGAGCTGAGAATGCCACGAATCCATCGCTCAAGTTAAGCTACCTCAATTTTCTATATTTTGATAAAATTTAAGACAAAATTAACTACAAGAAAGCATCCAAGTAGTACAGTCTATCGCAAACTGATTGATGTAATGCATTATGTTTCAATTATAAGATTTTACTCAATGAGCACCAATGATCATTTTAACTTCCGAACAACTTGACATGTCCGCACAAAATCATCCGTAGCTTTTGATTCAGAGATTAGAATGACACGAATCCAACGACACGTTAAGCTAACTCAATTTTCTATAATGTGAAAAAATTTAAAACTTAAATAGCTTCGAAAAAGCTTCCAAATCATCGAATCTATTGCAAACTGTGTGATACCACGCATTATGCTTCATTAATAAGCCTTTACGCGATGAGCAGCAATGTTCAGTTTAGAATTCTAATTTTTACTGGTTGATCAACTTGACAAGTCCACACTTAATCGTCCGCACTAAAGGTAAGAAGGTAAGTTTTAAAATTATAAATTGCCTTTTTTTGTTTTGCAGGCTAGGAACTAGTAGTTTTCCTTTTTGTTGAGTCAAGAACTATTAAGTAGTTGTCATTTTTCAGTTGTTTCCATTTTGTAATTTTCCTTTATGCACTTTTGTAATTTTTCGATTTTTTGTTTTCGGTTGACCCTAGAAGGTCAAGCTGCCGAGCATATTAATAAGGCTTCTTTCAGCATTGTAGTCCGACAACCATTTTGATAATAATAAAGAGGGTATTTTCTTTATGAGTTTTCTCCACAAAACTCTTGTCGCTTAGGCCTAGTCAAGACAAGCTCTCCTAGCTCTAAGTTTGTGATTTATCACGAGGCCCGTCATATCTCGTGTCGTTCGCCTCACCCCACCACCCATTACACACACCAGAAAACCGACCTCAGAAGCCTAAGGCCGAGATTCTTGCCTATGTTTCTTGCAACCAGTCTGAGAGTGTCACGGCCGTATACCAAAGCTTGTATCATTGTGTGGAGCTTGAGCTGGCCGTGTTATTGCATGAGCTGGCTGTGCCTCCTGTTGAGCTGGCCGAAATGTTATCAGAGCTGGCCGGAATGCTAGGTGAGCCGGCCGTGTCATCAGCCGAGCCGGCGGTGTTGGCCACGTCGCCGCCTATTGGACCATACATTTAGGCCACTTCGCTGCAGAGTTGGTCGGCCTGGCCCTATTGCTCATCAGGCCGGCGCTACCGCTTGGCCTGACCAAGTCGCCTATCGGTCCGGCTGTCTCAAGCAGGCCTTCTTCACGATCTGGTTGGCCAGTTTAACGATCTAGCTGGCCATTTGATTTGGTGTCCTCATCATTAAGTTAGCTCAATTTTCTATATTGTGACAAAATTGAGAACTAAAATAGCTACGACTAAGCCTCCAAGTCATCGAATCTATTGCAAACTGTGTGATGCCACACATTATGCTTCAATAATAAGCCATTACTCAATTAGCACCAATGGTCAGTTTAGAATGATCATTTTAACTGGTTGATCAACTTGACTTGTCCGCACTAAATAGCGATGACGAAGACTCCAAGTAATCGAACCTATCGCTAACTATGTGATGCCACACATGATGCTTCACTAATAAGCCTTTACTCATTGAGCATCAAATGATAAGTTTAGAATGATCATTTGAACTGGCCGATCAACCTGACCTGTTCACACAAAATTGTCCGTAACTTCTGATTCAGAACTCCGAATTATTCCAATCCAACGTCCACATTAAGCTAGCCCAATCTTTTATAATGTGACAAAATTTAGAACTGAAACAGCTACAAAAAACCCTCCAAGTCATCGAATTTATCGCAAGCAGCATGATGCCATGCATTATGCTTACTTAATAAGCCCTTACTTAGTTATCACCAATGATCATTTTAACTTGTAGATCAACTTGACTTGTCCACACAAAATAGTCTGTTACTTTTGATTCAGAGCATAGAATGACACGAATCAACACCCCTGTTAAGCTAGTTCAATTTTCTATATTGTGAAAAACTTTAAGACTAATATAGCTACGACAACGCCTGCAAGTAATCCAATCTATCACAATCTACTTGATGCCATGCATTATGCTTCATCAGTAATCTTTTACTCAATGAGCACTAATGATCAATTTAGAATGATCATTTTAACTCGTCGCCCAACTTGACATTTCCAAAAAAAACGTCCGTAACTTTTGATTAAGATCTCAGAATGCCACGAATCAAACGCCCCTGTTAAGCTAGCTCAATTTTCTCTATTGTTACAAAATTTAAGACTAAAATAGGTACGACAAATCCTCCAAGTAATTGAATCTATCGCTAACCCGCCTGATGCCATGCATTATGCTTGATTAATAAGCCTTTACTCAATGCGCACCAGTGATAAGTTTAGAATGATCATTCTAACAGGCCGATCAACTTGACATGTCCACAAAAAATCGTTCGTAACTTCTGATTCAGAGCAAAGAATGACAAGAATCTAACAGCCACAGTTAAGCTAGCTTAATTTTCTATATTGGGATAATATGTAGAACTGAAGCTACGACAAAGCCACCAAGTAATCGAATCAAACGCAAAATGCGTGATGCCACGGATTGTGCATCATTAATAAGCCTTTACTCAATGTGCAGCAATGATCAGTTTTTATTGATCATTTCAACTCGCCGATCAACTTGACATATGCGCACAATATCGTCTATAGCTTCTGATTGAGATCTTAGAATGACACGAATCCAACGCCCAGGTTAAGCTAGCTCAATTTTCTATACTGTGACAAAACGTAGAACTTAAATAACTACGACACAGCCTCCAATTCTTTGAATCTATCCCAAACTGCATGATATCATGCATTATGGTTTATTAATAAGCCTTTACTCAATGAGCAGCAATGATCACTTTAAAATGATCATTTTAAGTGGCCGATTAATTTGATTTGCCTGCACTAAATAGTCTGTAACTTGTGATCCTGAGCTCAAAAAGACACGAATCCAACTCCCATGTTAAGCTAGCTCATTTTCTATATTGTGAAAAATTTAAGACTGAAATTCCTACGATAAAGCGTCCAAGTAATCCAATCTATCGTAAAATGTTTGATGCAATGCATTATGCTTCATTTATAAGCTTCTACTCATTGAGCACCAATGACCATTTAGAATGATCATTTTAACTCGCCGATCAACTTGAATTGTCCAGAAAAAATTCTCAGTAACATCTGATTCAGAGCTAAAAATGACACAAATGCAACGCCAGGTTAAACTAGCTCAATTTTGTATATTGTGACCAAATTAGAACTGTAACAGCTACGACAAAGCCTCCAAGTCATCGAATCTATCGCAAGCAGCGTGATTCCACGCATTATGCTTCGTTAATAAGCCCTTACTCAAATACAACCAATGATGAGTTAAAAATGATCATTTTTTAACTTGCAAATCAACTTGACTTGTCCGCACTAAATAGTCTGTCACTTTTGATTTAGAGCTCATAATGACACAATCCAACGCCCATGTTAAGCCAGCTCAATTTTCAATATTCTGAAAATTTTTAAGACTAACATAGCTACGACAAAACCTCCAAGTAATCCAATATATCGCAAACTGCTTGATGCCATGCAATATGCTTCATCGATAAGGTTTTACTCAATGACCACCATTGATCAATTTAGAATGATCATTTTAACTCGCCGCCCAACTTGACATGTCCGACAAAATCGTCCGTAACTTCTGATTCAGAGTTCAAAATGATACGAATCAAACGTCCATGCTGGGCTACCTCAATTTTGTATATTGTGACAAAATTTAGAACTGCAATAGCTACGACAAGGCTTCCAAGTAATCGAATCTATCGCAAACTGCGTGATGCCACGCGTTATGCTTCATCAATATGCCTTTACTCAATGAACACCAATGATTAATTTAGAATAATTGTTTTAACTCGCTGATAAACTTCACATGTCCGCACAAAATCGTATGTAACTTCTGATTCAGAGCTCAGAATGACATGAATCCAACGTCCTGGTTAAGCTAGCTCAATTTGCTATATTGTGACAAAATTTAGAACTAAATAGCTAAGACAAAGCCTCCAAGTCATCGAATCTAACGCAAACTGCGTGATGCCATGCATTATACTTCATTAATAAGCCTTTACTCAATGAGCACCAATGATCATTTTAGAATGATCAATTTAACTGGTCGATCAACTTGACATTTCCGCACAAAATAGTGAGTAACCTTTGATTTAGAACTCATAATGACATGAATCCAATAACCAAGTTAAGCTAGCTCAATTTTCTACAATGTGAAAAACTTTAAGACTAAAATAGCAACGACAAAGCCTCCAAGTAATCCAATCTATCGCAAACTGCTTGATGCCATGCATTATGTTTCATCAATAAGCTTTTACTCACTGAGCACCAATGTTCAGTTAAGAATGATCATTCTAACTCGCCCATCCACTTGACATGTCCGACAAAATCGTCCGTAACTTTTTATTCAATGCTCCGAATGCCACGAATCCAACACCCACGTTAAGCTACCTCAATTTTCAATACTATGACAAAATATAGGACTGAAATAGCTACGACAAAGTCTCCGAATCTGTCGCAAACTGCGTAATGCCATGCATTATGCTTCATTAATAATCCTTTACTAAGTGAGATCCAATGATCTGTTTAGAATGATCATTTTAACTGGCTGATAAACTTGACACTTCCGCATTAAATCATCATTAACTTTTGCTTCAGAGCTCAGAATGATACGAATCCAACGCCCACATTAAGCTAGCTCAGTGAGCACCAACGATCAGTTTATAGAATGATCATTTTAACAGGTCGATAAACTTGACATGTCGGCACTAAAATTGTCCGTAACTTTTAATTTAGAGTTCAAAATGATAAGAATCCTACGCCCACTTTAAGCTCGCTCAATTTTCTTCTGAGAAAATTTAAGATCGAAATAGGAAGGACAAAACGTCCAAGTAATCTAAGCGACCCCAAACTGCGTAATACCATGCATTGTGCTTCATTTGTAAACCTTTTCTCATTAAGCACCATTTACCTGGCCGATCAATCTAACATGTATGTACTAAATCGTCCGTAACTTTTAGTTTAGAGTTCAGAATGACTAGAATCCAATGCCTACGTTAAGCTAGCTCAATTTTCTATATTGTTAAAACATTTGAGACTGAAAGAGCTATGAAAAATCCTCAACGTAATCCAATGTATCCCAAACTGCGTTATGCCATGCATTATGCTTCATTTATAAGCATTTACTCAAGGACCAGCAATGATCAGTTTAGAATGATAATTTTTACTAGCCGATCAACTTGACATGTACGCACTAAATCATCGGTAACTTTTGAATTAGAGTTCAGAATGACACGAATCCAAAACCCATGTTAACCTAGCTCAATTTACTATATTGTGACAACATTTGAAACTAAAAGAGCTACGAAAAAGGCTTCAAATAATCATATCTATCCCATACTGCATGATGCCATGCATTATGCTTCATTTATATGCCTTTACTCAAGGATCACTAATGATCAGTTTAGAATTATCGTATTAACTTGCCGATCAACTTGACATGTCTGCACTGAATCGTCTGCGAATTTTGATTGAGAATTTAGAATGACATGAATCCAACGCCCACATTAAGCTAGCCCAATTTTCAATATTGTGAAAATACTTGAGGCTGAAAGAGATAAGAGAAAGCCTCCAGGTAATCCAATCTATACCAAACTACGTGATGCCACTCATTATGCTTGATTAGTAAGCCTTTACTCAAGGAGCACCAACTTTCAGTTTAGCATTATCATTTTAACAGGCCGATCAACTTGACATGTCCGCACTAAATCGTCCATAACTTTTGATTTAGAGTTCAAAATGACACAAATCCAATGGACACGTTAAGCTAGCTTAATTTTCCATATTGTGAAAAAAATTTTAAGTCCGAAATAGCTACGAGAAAGCCACCATGTAATCCAATCTATCTCGAACTGCGTGATGTCATGCATTATGCTTCATTTATAAGCCTTTACTCAAGGAGCACCAATCATCAACTTAGAATGATCCTTTTAATTAGATGCTCAACTTGACATGTTCACAATAAATTGTTAGTAACTTTTGACTTAGACTTTAGAATGACACGAATCCAACACCCACGTTAACCTAGCTAAATTTTACATATTTTGACAACATTTGAAGCTGAAAGAGCTAAGACAAAGCCTCCAAATAGTCCTGTGTATCCCAAACTGTGTGAAGCCATGCATTATGTTTCATTTATAAGCCTTTACTCAAGGAGAAGCAGTGATTTGTTTATAATGATGATTTTAACTGGCTGATCAACTTGACATGTTTGCACTAAAGTGTCCAAAAATTTTGATTCAGAGAACACAATGACACGAAATCAATGCCCACGTAAGCTAGCTCAATTTTCTATATTGTGACAACATTTGTCACTAAAAGAGCTACCTAAAAGCCTCCAAGTAATCCAATGTATCCCAAACTAAGTGATGCCATCCATTATGCTTCATTTATAACCCTTTACTCAAGGAGCACCAATGATCAGTTTAGAATGATCATTTTAACTACCCGATCAACTTGACATTTCCGCATTAAATCGTCCATAATTTTTTATTTAGAGTTCAAAATAACATAAATCCAACGGCCACGTTAAGCTAGCTCAATTATCTATATTTTGACAACATTTGAGACTGAAAGAGCTACGAAATAGCCTCTGAGTCATCCAATGTATCCCAAACTACGTGATACCATGCATTATGCTTCATTTATAAGGCTTTAATTAAGCAGCACCAATGATCAATTTAGAATGATCATTTTAACTGGCCGATAACCTTGAAATGTCAACACTAAATCGTCCGTAACTTTTGATTTTGAGTTCAAAATGAAACAAATCCAACGCCACGTTAAGCTAGATCAATTTTCAATATTGTGACAAAATTGAAGTTCAAAATAGCTATGAAAAAGCGTCCAACTAATTCATTCTATCCGAAACTGTGTGATGCCATGCATTATGATTCATTTATAAGTCTTTGCTCAAGGAGCACCAATGATAAGTTTAGAATGATCATTTTAACTAGCTGTTCGATTTGACATTTTCACACTGAATCCTCTCTAACTTTTGATTTAGAGCTCAAAATGACATGAGTCCAACGCCCATATTAAGGTAGCTCAATTTTCCATATTGTGACAACATTTGAGACTGAAAAAGTTACAAAAAAGACTCCAAGTAATCCAATGTATCCCAAACTGTGTGATGCCATGCATTATGCTCCATTTATAAGCCTTTACTTAACGAGCACCGATGACCAGTTTAGAATGATCATTTTAACTGGACAATCAACTTGACATGCCCGCACCGAATCGTCCGTAAATTTTTATTTAGAGTTCAGAATGTCACGAGTCTAACGTCCATGTTAAGCTAGCTCAATTTTTTATAATTTCACAACATTTGAGAACGGAAGAACTACGACAAAGGCTCGAAGTAATCCAATGTATCCCAAACCACGTGATGCCATGCATGATGCTTCCTTTATAAGCCTTTAATCAAGGAGCACCAATGATAAGTTTAGAATGATCATTTTAACAGGCCTATCAACTTGAGATGTCCCCAATAAATCGTTCTTAACTTTTGATTTAAAGTTCTGAATGACACGAATCCAACGCCCTCGTTAAGCTAGGTTAATTCTCTATATTGTGACAACATTTGCGACTGAACGAGCTATGAAAAAGCATCCAAGTAATCCAATATATTCCAAACTGTGTGATGTCATGCATTATGCTCCATTTATAAACCTTTACTCAAGAAGCACCAATGATAAGTTTAGAATCATCATTTTAACAGGCCGATCAACTTGACATGTCTGCACTAAATCATCTTTAACTTTCTATTTAGAGCTCAAAATGACATGAGACCAACGCCCATGTTAAGCTGGATCCATTTTCCATAGTGTCACAACATTTGAGACTGAAAGAGCTACGAAAAAGCCTCCAAGTAATCCAATGTATCCCAGACTGCGTCATGCTATCCATTATATTTCATTTACAAGCCCTAATTAAGGAGCATTAATGACCAGTTTAGAATGATCATTTTAACTGTCCGATCACCTTGACATGTCTACACTAAATCCTCTGTAACTTTTGATTTCGAGTTCAGAATGACAAAAATCTAACGCCTACGTTAAGCTAGCTCATTTTTCTATATTGTGAAAAACTTTAATACCGAAATAGAAGCCTCCAAGTAATTCAATGTATCCCAAACTACGTGATGCCATGCATTATGCTTCATTTATAAGCCTTTACTCAAGGAGCACCAATGATCATTTTAGAATGACTATTTTAACAAGCTGATCAACTTGACATGTCCGCACTAAATCATCTTTAACTTTTAATTTTGAGCTCAAAATGACATGAGTCCAACACCCACATTAAACTAGCTCAATTTTCCATATTTTGAAAACATTTGAGATTGAAAGAGCTACGAAAAAGCATACAAGTAATCCAATGTATTCCAAACTGCGTGATGGCATGCATTATGCTTCATTTGTGAGCCTTTAATCACGGAGCACCAATGATTAGTTTAGAATGATCGTTTTATCTAGCAGATCAATTTGACTTATCCGCATTAAATCGTCCATAACTTTTGATTTAGTGTTCAAAATGACAATAATGCACCACCCACGTTAAGCTAGCTCAAATTTCTATATTGTATCAACATTTGAGAGTGAAAGAGCTATGAAAAAGTCTCCAAAGTAATTCAATGAATCCTAAACTGCGTGATGCCATGTATTATGCTCCATTTATGTGCCATTACTCAAGGAGCACCGATGATCAGTTTAGAATGATCATTTTAACTGGCGGATCAACTTGACATGTCCGCACTAAATCGTCCGTAACTTTTGATTTAGAGTTCAGAATGACAAGAATCCAACTTTCATTTTAAGCTAGTTGAAATTTCTATATTTTTTTCACAACATTTGAGAATGAACGAGCTATGACAAGACCTCCAAGTAATCTAACGCATCCCAAACCAGGTGATGCCATGCATTAAGCTTCATTTATAAGCCTTTACTCAAGGAGCACCAGTGATAAGTTTGCAATGATCATTTTAACAGGCCGATCAACTTGACATGTCCGCACTAAATCGTTCGTAACTTTTGATTTAGAGTTCAGAATGACACGAATCCAACGCCTAGGTTAATCTAGCTCAATTTTCTATATTTTGATAATATTTGAGACTGAAAGAGCTATGACAAGGCCTCCAAGTAATCCAATGTATCCAGAACTGCGTGATGCCATCCACTATGCTTCATTTATAAGCCATTATTCAAGGAGCACCAATGATTAGTTTATAATGATCTTTTAAAATCGCCTATGAACTTGACATCTACCAACTAAATCATTCGTAACTTTTGATTTAGAGATCAAAACGACACGAATCCAACACCCATGTTAAGCTAGCTCAATTTTGTATATTGGGACAAAATTTAAGACTTAAATAGCTTCGACAAAGCCTCCAAGTAATCCAATCTATTCCAAACTGCGTGATGCCATACCTTATGCTTCACCTATAAGCCTTTAATCAAGGAGCACCAATTATCAGTATAGAATGATCATTTTAACTTACCGATAAACTTGACATGTCCACGCTAAATGTCCGTATCATTTGATTTAGAGTTCAGAATGACACGAATAAACCGTCTACATTAAGCTAGGTCTATTTTCTAATATTGTGAGAACATTTGAGAAAGAGCTATGAAAAAGCCTCCAAGTATTTCCAATCTATTCCAAACTGCGAGATGCATTATGCTTCATTTATAAGCCTTTACCCAAGAGCACTAATGATAAGTTTAGAATGATCCTTTTAACTAGCTGAACACTTGACATGTCTGCACTAAATCGTTTCTAACTTTTAAGTAGAGTTCAAAATGACACGAATCCAACACCCATGTTAAGCTAGCTCAATTTTCAATATTGTGACACAATTTAAGTCCGAAATAGCTCGGACAAAGTCTCCAGGTAATGAAATCTATCCCAAATTTCGTGGTGCCAAGCATTACGTTTCATTTATAAGCCTTTACTCAAGGAGCACCACTGATCAGTTTAGAATGATAATTGTAACTATCCGATCACCTTGACATGTCCGCATTTAATCGTTTCTAACTTTTGATTTAGAGTTCCGAATGACACGAATCCAGCTCCCACATTAAGCTAGCTCCAATTTTTATATTGTGAAAACATTTGAGATTGAAAGAGCAACGAAAAAGCCTCCAAGTAATCCAATCAATCCTAAAGTGCGTGATGCCATGCATTATGATTCATTTGTTGGCCTTTACTCAAGGAGCACCAATGATCAGTTTAGAATGAACATTTTAACTCGCTTATCCACTTGACATGTGCGCTCTAAATTATCTTTAAAATTTTATTTAGGGCTCAAAATGACATGAGTCCAATGCCCACGTTAAGCTAGCTCGTTCTTCCATATTGTGACAACTTTTGAGACAGAATGAGCTACAAAAAAATCCTCGATGGAATCGAATGAATCCCAAACTACGTGATGTCATGCATTATAGTTCATTTGTAAGCCTTTACTCAAGGAGCACCAATGATCAGTTCAGAATGATCGTTTTAAGTGGCCTATCAACTTGACATGCCCGTACTAAATCGTCCGTGAATGTTTTATTTAGAGTTTCTGAATGACACGAATCCATTGCCGACATTAAGCCAGCTTAAATTTATATATAGGAAAACATTTTGAGACTCACAGATCTACGAAAAAGCCTCCTGGTAATCCAATGTATTCCGAAGTGTGTGATGTCATGCATTATGCTTCATTTATAAGCCTTTACTAAAGAAGCACCAGTGATTAGTTTAAAATGATCATTTTAACTGGCCGATCAATTTGACATGTCCGCACTAAATTGTCCATAACATTTTATTTACAGTTCAGAATGACACGAATCCAACCCCCACATTAAGCTAGCTCAATATTCCATATATATTGTGACAACATTTGAGACTAAAAGAGCTAGGGAAAAGCCTCCAAGTAATCCAATGTATCCCAAACTGCGTGATGTCATGCATTATGTTTCATTTATAAGCCTTTAATCAGGAAGCACCAATGATCAGTTTATAAGGATCATTTTAACTTGCCAATCAATTTGACATGTCCGCACTAAATCGTCCGTAATGTTTTATTTAGTGTTCAGAATTACATGAGTCCAAAGCCCATGTTAAGCTAGCATAATTTTCCATATTGTGATGACATTTGAGACTGAAAGAGCAACAAAAAGCCTCGAAGTAATGTAATGTATTCAAACTACGTGATGCCATGCATTATGCTTCATTTATAAGCCTTTACTCAACGAGTACCAGTGATAAGTTTAGAATGATATTTTTAACTGGCCGATCAACTTGACATGTTCGCCCAAATCGTCCGTAACTTTTGATTTAGAATTCAGAATTACACGAATCCAACACCCACGTTTAGCTAGCTCAATTTTCCATATTGTGACAACATTTGAGACTGAAAGAGCTGCGAAAAGGGATTCAAGTAATGTAATGTATCCCAAACTGTGTGATGCCATGCATTATGCTTCATTTATAAGCTTTTACACAAGCAGCACCAATGACAAGTTTAGAATGATCATTTTAACTCACCAATCAACTTAACATGTCTGCACTAAATCGTCCGTAACTTTTGGTTTAGATTTTAGAATGACACGAATCCCACACCCACGTTAAGATAGCTGAATTGTCTATATTGTGACAACATTTGAGACTGAAAGAGCTACGAAAAAGCCTTCAAATAATCTAACGTGCAAACTGCGTGATGCTATGCATTATGCTTCATTTATATGCTTTTACTCAAGGAGCGCCACTGATCAATTTAGAATTATTAATTTGACTGGCCGATCAACTTGAGATGTGCGCACTAAATCGTCCGTAACTTTTGATTTAGAGTTTAAAATGAAACGAATCAAACACCCACATTAATATAGCTCAAATTTCCATATTGTGACAACATATGAGACAGAAAGAGCTACGACAAAGCCTCCAAGTAATCCAATGTATCCAAAACTGCGTGATGCCATGCATTATGCTTCATTTATAAGCCTTTGCTAAAGAAGCACCAATGATCAGTTAAGAATGATTTATTTGACTGGCTGATAAAATTTACATGTCCGCACTAAATCGTCTGTAACCTTTTTATTTAAAGTTCAGAATGACACGAATCCAACCCCATGTTAAGCTAGCTCAATTTTCAATATTGTGACACAATTTAAGTCCGAAATAGCTCGGACAAAGCCTCCAGGTAATGAAATCTATACCAAACTTCGTGGTGCCAAGCTATATGTTTCATTTATAAGCCTTTACTCAAGGAGCACCACTGATCATTTTAGAATGATCATTGTAACTATCCGATCACCTTGACATGTCCGCATTAAATCGTTTGTAACTTTTAATTTAGAGTTCCGAATGACACGAATCCAGCTCCCACATTAAGCTAGCTCTAATTTTTATATTGTGAAAACATTTGAGATTGAAAGAGCAACGAAAAAGCCTCCAAGTAATCCAATCAATCCTAAAGTGTGTGATGCCATGCATTATGATTCATTTATTGGCCTTTACTCAAGGAGCACCAATGATCAGTTTAGAATGAACATTTTAACTCGCTTATCCACTTGACATGTGCGCTCTAAATTATCTTTAGAATTTTATTTAGGGCTCAAAATGACATCAGTCCAATGCCCACGTTAAGCTAGCTCGTTCTTCCATATTGTGACAGCTTTTGAGACAGAATGAGCTACAAAAAAAGACTCGATGTAATCCAATGAATCCCAAACTACGTGATGTCATGCATTATAGTTCATTTATAAGCCTTTACTCAAGGAGCACCAATGATCAGTTCAGAATGATTGTTTTAACTGGCCTATCAACTTGACATGCCCGTACTAAATCGTCCATGAATTTTTTATTTAGAGTTCTGAATGACACGAATCCATTGCCGACATTAAGCCAGCTTAAATTTATATATAGGAAAACATTTTGAGACTCACAGATCTACGAAAAAGCCTCCAAGTAATCCAATGTATTCCGAAGTGTGTGATGTCATGCATTATGCTTCATTTATAAGCCTTTACTAAAGAAGCACCAGTGATTAGTTTAAAATGATCATTTTAACTGGCCGATCAATTTGACATGTCCGCACTAAATTGTCCATAACATTTTATTTACAGTTCAGAATGACACGAATCCAACCCCCACATTAAGCTAGCTCAATATTCCATATATATTGTGACAACATTTGAGACTAAAAGAGCTAGGGAAAAGCCTCCAAGTAATCCAATGTATCCCAAACTGCGTGAGGTCATGCATTATGTTTCATTTATAAGCCTTTAATCAAGAAGCACCAATGATCAGTTTATAAGGATCATTTTAACTTGCCAATCAATTTGACATGTCCGCACTAAATCCTCTATAATGTTTTATTTAGTGTTCAGAATTACATGAATCCAAAGCCCATGCACGTTAAGCTAGCATAATTTTCCATATTGTGATGACATTAGAGACTGAAAGAGCAACAAAAAGCCTCGAAGTAATGTAATGTATTCAAACTACGTGATGCCATGCATTATGCTTCATTTATAAGCCTTTACACAACGAGTACCAGTGATAAGTTTAGAATGATATTTTTAACTGGCCGATCAACTTGACATGTTCGCACAAATCGTCCGTAACTTTTGATTTAGAATTCAGAATTACACGAATCCAACACCCACGTTTAGCTAGCTCAATTTTCCATATTGTGACAACATTTGAGACTGAAAGAGCTGCGAAAAGGGATTCAAGTAATGTAATGTATCCCAAACTGTGTGATGCCATGCATTATGCTTCATTTATAAGCTTTTACACAAGCAGCACCAATGACAAGTTTAGAATGATCATTTTAACTCACCAATCAACTTAACATGTCTGCACTAAATCGTCCGTAACTTTTGATTTAGATTTTAGAAAGACACGAATCCAACACCCACGTTAAGATAGCTGAATTGTCTATATTGTGACAACATTTGAGACTGAAAGAGCTAGGAAAAAGCCTTCAAATAATCTAACGTGTCCCAAACTGCGTGATGCTATGCATTATGCTTCATTTATAAGCTTTTACTCAAGGAGCGCCACTGATCAATTTAGAATAATTAATTTGACTGGCCGATCAACTTGAGAGGTGCGCACTAAATCGTCCGTAACTTTTGATTTAGAGGTTAGAATGAAACGAATCAAACACCCACGTTAATATAGCTCAAATTTCCATATTGTGACAACATATGAGACGGAAAGAGCTACGACAAAGCCTCCAAGTAATCCAATGTATCAAAAACTGCGTGATGCCATGTATTATGCTTCATTTTTAAGCCTTTGCTAAAGAAGCACCAATGATCAGTTAAGAATGATTTATTTGACTGGCCGATAAAATTGACATGTCCGCACTAAATCGTCTGTAACCTTTTTATTTAAAGTTCAGAATGACACGAATCCAACCCCATGTTTAGCTAGCTCAATTTTCAATATTGTGACACAATTTAAGTCCAAAATAGCTCGGACAAAGCCTCCAGGTAATGAAATCTATCCCAAACTTCGTGGTGCCAAGCATTATGTTTCATTTATAAGCCTTTACTCAAGGAGCACCACTGATCATTTTAGAATGATCATTGTAACTATCCGATCACCTTGACATGTCCGCATTAAATCGTTTGTAACTTTTGATTTAGAGTTCCGAATGACACGAATCCAGCTCCCACATTAAGCTAGCTCCAATTTTTATATTGTGAAAACATTTGAGATTGAAAGAGCAACGAAAACGCCTCCAAGTAATCCAATCAATCCTAAAGTGCGTGATGCCATGCATTATGATTCATTTATTGGCCTTTACTCAAGGAGCACCAATTATCAGTTTAGAATGAACATTTTAACTCGCTTATCCACTTGACATGTGCGCTCTAAATTATCTTTAAAATTTTATTTAGGGCTCAAAATGACATGAGCCCAATGCCCACGTTAAGCTAGCTCGTTCTTCCATATTGTGACAGCTTTTGAGACAGAATGAGCTACAAAAAGCCTCGATGTAATCCAATGAATCCGAAACTACGTGATGTCATGCATTATAGTTCATTTGTAAGCCTTTACTCAAGGAGCACCAATGATCAGTTCAGAATGATCGTTTTAACTGGCCTATCAACTTGACATGCCCGTACTAAATCGTCCGTGAATTTTTTACTTAGAGTTCTGAATGACACGAATCCATTGCCGACATTAACCCAGCTTAAATTTCTATATAGGAAAACATTTGAGACTCACAGAGCTACGAAAAAGCCTCCATGTAATCCAATGTATTCCGAAGTGTGTGATGTCATGCATTATGCTTCATTTATAAGCCTTTACTAAAGAAGCACCAATGATTAGTTGAAAATGATCATTTTAACTGGCCGATCAATTTGACATGTCCGCACTAAATTGTCCATAACATTTTATTAGAGTTCAGAATGACACGAATCCGACCCCCACATTAAGCTAGCTCAATATTCCATATATATTGTGACAACATTTGAGACTAAAAGAGCTACGGAAAAGCCTCCAAGTAATCCAATGTATCCCAAACTGCGTAATGTCATGCATTATGTTTCATTTATAAGCCTTTAATCAAGAAGCACCAATGATAAGTTTATAAGGATCATTTTAACTTGCCAATCAATTTGACATGTCCGCACTAAATCGTCCGTAATATTTTATTTAGTGTTCAGAATTACATGAATCCAAAGCCCACGTTAAGCTAGCACAATTTTCCATATTGTGATGACATTTGAGACTGAAAGAGCTACAAAAATCCTCGAAGTAATGTAATGTATTCCAAACTATGTGATGCCATGCATTATGCTTCATTTATAAGCCTTTACTCAACGAGTACCAGTGATAAGTTTAGAATGATATTTTTAACTGGCCGATCAACTTGACATGTTCGCACAAATCGTCCGTAACTTTTGATTTAGAATTCAGAATTACACGAATCCAACACCCACGTTTAGCTAGCTCAATTTTCCATATTGTGACAACATTTGAGACTGAAAGAGCTGCGAAATGGGATTCAAGTAATGTAATTTATCCCAAACTGTGTGATGCCATGCATTATGCTTCATTTATAAGCCTTTACACAAGCAGCACAAATGACAAGTTAAGAATGATCATTTTAACTCACCAATCAACTTAACATGTCTGCACTAAATCGTCCGTAACTTTTGATTTAGATTTTAGAATGACACGAATCCAACACCCACGTTAAGATAGCTGAATTGTCTATATTGTGACAACATTTGAGACTGAAAGAGCTACGAAAAAGCCTTCAAATAATCTAACGTGTCCCAAACTGCGTGATGCTATGCATTATGCTTCATTTATAAGCTTTTACTCAAGGAGCGCCACTGATCAATTTAGAATTATTAATTTAACTGGCCGATCAACTTGAGATGTGCGCACTAAATCGTCCGTAACTTTTGATTTAGAGTTTAGAAGAAAACGAATCAAACACCCACGTTAATATAGCTCAAAATTTCATATTGTGACAACATATGAGACGGATAGAGCTACGACAAAGCCTCCAAGTAATCCAATGTATCTAAAACTGCGTGATGCCATGCATTATGCGTCATTTATAAGCCTTTGCTAAAGAAGCACCAGTGATAAGTTAAGAATGACTTATTTGACTGGCCGATAAAATTGACATGTCCGCACTAAATCTTCTGTAACCTTTTTATTTAAAGTTCAGAATGACACGAATCCAACCCCATGTTAAGCTAGCTTAATTTTCCATATTGTGACAACATTTGAGACTTAATGAGTTACGACAAAGCCTCCAAGTAACCCAATGTATCCCAGACTGCGTGATGCCATGAATTATGCTTTATTTATAAGCCCTTACTCAAGCAGCACCAATGATAAGTTTAGAATGATCATTTTAACAGGGTGATAAACTTGACATATCCGCATTAAATCATTCGTAACTTTTGATTTAGAGTTCCGAATGACACGAATCGAACACCCGCGTTAAGCTAGCTCAATTTTCCATATTATGACAACATTTGAGACTGAAAAAGCTATGTAAAAGCCTCCAAGTAATCCAATGTATCCCAAACTGTGTGATGAGATGCATTAAGTTTCATTTATAAGCCTTTACTCAAGGAGCACCAATGATAAGTTTAGAACGATCATTTTTACTAGCTGATGAACTTTACATGTCCGCACTAAATCGTCTTTAACTTTTGATTTAGAGTTCAAAATGACACGAATCCAACGCCAACGTTAAGCTAGCTCAACTTTCTATATTGTGACAACATTTGAGACTGAAAGAGCTACGGCAAAGCCTCGAAGTAATCCAATGTATCCCAAACTGCGTGATGCCATGCATTATGGTTCATGTCTATGCCTTTACTTAAGGTGCACTAATGATCAGTTTAGAATGATTACTTTAACTGGCCAATTAGTTTGACATGCCAGCACTAAATCTTCTGTATCTTTTGATTTAGATATCAGAATGACATGATTCCAACGCCCATGTTAATCTAGCTCAATTATCCATATTTTGACAACATTTGAGACTGAAAGAGCTACAAAAAAGTGTCAAAGTATTCTAATGTATCCCGAATGGCGTGATGCCATGCATTATGCTTCATTTATAATCCTTTACTAAAGGAGCACAAATGATCAGTTTAGAATGACTATTTTAACAGGCTGATCAATTTGACATGTCGGTACTAAATTGTCTGTAATTTTTGATTTAGAGTTCAAAATGACACAAATCTAACGCCCACGTTAAGCTTGCTATATTTTCTATGTTGTAACAAAATTTAACAACGAAATAGCTACGAAAAATCCTCTCAGTAATCCAATCTATCCCAAAATGCACGATGTCATGCATTATGCTTCATTTATAAGCCTTTACTCAAAGAGCACCAATGATCAGTTTAGAATGATCATTTTAACTGGCCGATCAACTTGACATGCCAGCACTAAATCTTCCGTAAATATTTTATTTAGGGTTCAGAATTACACGAATCTAATGCCCACGTTAAGCCAGCTTAAATTTCTATATTGGACAACATTTGAGACTGGAAGATATACGACAAAGCCTCCAAGTAATCCAATGTATCCCAAACTGTGTGATGCCTTTCATTGTGCTTCATTTATAACCCTTTACTAAAGGAGCACCAATGATCAATTTAGAATTATCAATTTTAACTTGCTGATCAACTTGACATGTATTCCCTAAATGTTCCTAATTTTTTATATAGTGTTCAAAATGATACAAATCCAACGCCCACGTCAAGGTAGCTCAATTTTCAATATAGTGATAAAATTTAAGTCCAAAATAGCTACGAGAAAGGATCCAAGTAATCCAATCAATGCCTAACTGCGTGATGCCATGTATTATGATTCATTTATAAGCATTTACTCAAGGAGCACCAATGATCAGTGTAGAATGATCATTTAAACTTGCCGATAAACTTGACATGTCCGCATTAAATCGTCAATAACTTTAGATATAGAGTTCAGAATCACACGAATCCAATGCCCATGTTAACCTAGGTCAATTTTCTAATTTTGTGATAAGATTTGAAAGTGAAAGAGCTACGCTAAAGTCTCCAAGTAATCCAATCTATTCCAAACTGCGTGATGCCATGCATAATGCTTCATTTATGAGCCTTTAACCAAAGAGAACAACTGATAAGTTCAGAGTGATCATTTTAACTAGTTGATCAACTTGACATGTCCACACTAAATCGTCTATATCTTTTGAGTAGAGTTCAAAATGAATCCTAAGCCCACGTTAAGCTAGCTCCATTTTCCATATTATGGCAACATTTGAGACTGAAAGAGCTACAAAAAAGCCTCCAAGTAATCCAATGTATCTCAAACTGTGTGATGTCATGCATCATGCTTCATTTGTAAGCCTTTACTGAAGGAGCACAAATGATCAGTTTAGAATGATCATTTTAACTGACCAATCAACTTAACATGTCCGCACTAAATTGTCCGTAGCATTTGATTTAGAGTTCAGAATGACACGAATCCAACAACCACGTTAACCTAGCTCAGTGTTGTATATTGTCCCAGCAATTCGGACTGAAAGAGCTACGAAAAAGGTTCCATGTAATTCAATGTATCCCAAACTGCGTGATGCTATGCATTATACTTCATTTATAAGCCTTTACTCAAGGAGCACCAATAATCCATTTAGAATGATCAACTTGACATGTCCACACTAAATTGTCTGTAGTATTTGATTTAGAGTTCAGAATGACACAAATCCAACTTCCACGTTAAGGTGGTTCAATTTTTTTATATTGTGATAATATTTGAGACTGAAAGAGCTATGACAATTCCTCTATGTAATCCAATGTCTCCCAAACTGCGTGATTGCATGCATTATGCTTCACTTATGAGCCTTTATTCAAGAAGGACCAGTGATCAGTTTAGAATGATCATTTTAACTGGCTGGTCAACTTGACATGTTCACACTAAATCATCTGTAACTTTTGATTTAGAGTTCCGAATGACACGAATCCAACGCCCACGTTAAGCTACCTCGATTTTCAATATTGTGAAAAAATTTAAAACCGAGATAAAAGCATCGAAGTAATCCAATCTATTGCAAACTGAGTGATGCCATGCATTATGCTTCATTTATAAGCCTTTACTCAAGGAGCACTAATGATAAGTTTAGAATGATCGTCTGTAACTTTTGATTTACATTTCATTATAAACACGAATCCAACGCCCACGTTAAGCTAGCTAAATTTCTCATATTGTGAAAACATTTGAGACTCAAATAACTACAAAAAGCCTCCAGGTAATCCATTTATCCCAAACTGCGTGACGCTATGCATTATGCTTCATTTATAAGCATTTGCTCAAGGAGCACCAATGATAAGTTTAGAATGACTTTTTAATTAGCTGATCAACTTGACATGTCCGCTCTAAATCGTCTTTAACTTTTGATTTAGAGCTCAAAATGACATGAGCCCAATGCCCATGTTGAGTTAGCTCAATTTTCTATATTGTGACAGCATTTGAGACACAAATAGCTACGAAACAGTGTCCCAGTAATCCAATGTATCCCAAACTGTGTGATGCCATGCATTATGATTCATTTATACGCCTTTACTTTAGGAGCACCATTGACCAATTTAGAATTATCATTTTAACTGGCCGATCAACTTGACATGTCCGCCCTAAATTGTCCATAACATTTGATTTATAGTTCAGAATGACACGAATTCAACGCCCACATAACCTAGCTCAATTTCCCACATTGTGACAACATTTGAGACTAAAATAACTACAAAAGCCTCCAATTAATCCAATGTATCCCAAACTACATGATGCCCTGCATTATACTTCATTTATAAGCCTTTACAAAAGGAACACTAGTTATCAGTTTAAAATGATCATTTTAACTTGATGAGGACATCAATACTAGCTCGCTAGAAGCTGAGGAAGAGCCCATTAATATATCTATTATGAGACAAGGTCCAAGAACAAGATCAGGCACAAGAAACCTTAGTAAGATGTTCAACAAGTCTGTCGAGAGTATCATAACAATCATAGAAGATGGAGGATTCTATGAAGCTGAACTTAATAAATAATTACAAGAAGGAGACTATGAACAACTAAAGAGTACAACAATTTAACTCCTTCCAGTTTTACAAGGCTTCAGAGATACAACCTTGTTGATCATTGCTAAACAAACTTAAGAAGGCATTATAAGGAGCTACAAGAGACCAAGGTGTGTATTTAAAATTCTTATGTTTGAATTAACAAGTTTATTTGCTTGTTTTTGCAGGAATTTGACTATTAAGTTTAAGAGTCTTTTATTTGTCATTAGGTCCTAATGTCTTGTTGTTATTTTCGTTTTAGTCCTTCTATTATAATGTATTTTCAGCCATAAAAGGCCCCTGCTGCTGGACTATTATATAAAGTCCCTTCTCAGCATGTAATCACTTAAGTTTTATGAATTAAAAATCTAGTTTTTCTTCCTTTGAAAGGAGCTGACGCCTTCAGCCTTCTTGTGTGAGAATCCTTGAAGCTTGTGTGCTCTAGACTTATCACATACCTTCCATATCTGTGTGGCATCTCTCGATCCACCTCTCTACTCCATCCTCACTTAGATCCTCCAGAAAGTGCTCTACAGCCAGCTGAAATGTCACCATCAACCCATCACTCCTGAGTCTCTAGAAAGTGTTGTACAGCCAGCTAGAGCCTCTCCAGAAGTTCCCCTTCCTCAAACAAGTCCTCTTGTTCCTGCATCATCTGGTATCAGAGCTTAATCGCTCCTATTCAGGATTATCTACCCCCATTTTCGTTTTTTTTTCACTGTCATTTCCTTGTTAACTTGCTGTCAAACTGATCTCTTCATAAAACCCATAAAAATCGAACCTCAATCTGTTGTTTTTGGGTGTTAAAAGCCAGTAACATCATTAGTTGTTGATAGCTTGTGTTGCTGCAATTAGGTCTGTCGATTTTTAGTTGTGTTGATTGTGTCTATTCGACTTCCTTGCTGCTGCAACTAGATCTGTCAATTTTTAGTTGTTTTTTATTGTGTCTATTTGACTTCCTTTGCTACTGCAACTAGATTTTTCGATTTTCAGTTGTTTTGATTGTGTCTATTCAAATTCCTTTGCTGCTGCAACTAGTTCTGTTCATTTTAGGTTATTTTTGATTGTATGTATTCGACTTCTTTTGCACTTGATCTGTTTGTTTAGTGTGAGACAGATTGTGTGACTATGGGAGAACCGGTAGATGTGAATGTTGCTCAGATGCTTGTTGCTATTCAGATTCAACTTCAGAACCTAGGAGATCGCATGACAAGAATAGAACAACCACCAGCAATTCGCCGAAATCCTATTAGAAATGCGAATGCCCAACGTGTGAATCAAGAGGAGGATGAAATAGCTGACTTAGAAGATGATTTTACACCAGAACCTGATCATAAGCATAGACCAAGAAGACAATGTCAACGTGACAGAGATAGAGTAGAAGAACCTGGGCATGGAAACAGAGACGTAAAGCTCACGGCACCAACCTTTGCTGGAAAGGTTAATCCAGATGCCTACCTTGATTGGGAAAGGCATATGGAATACATATTTGAGTATTACAACTACTCAGATCAGAGAAAAGTGTCTCTACCAGCTGCTCAACTCACTGAAAGCGCTCTAGCTTGGTGGGATAGAGATGTGTCTGAAAGAAGAAGACATAGACATGGTCAGATCACTACTTGGGAAGACATGAGGTTCCAACTAAGGAGGAGATATGTCCCTGCATACTACTACAGAGAGTTGCAGAAGAAATTTAGAAAACTAAATCAAGGTTCTACATCTGTTGAAGAATACTTTGATGAGTTTGAAATGCTTAGAAACAGGTTGGAGATCGAAGATTCAGAAGAAACTTTGATGGCTCAATTCCTAGATGGTCTGCAAGATCGAATTGCTAGAAAAGTGGAGAGGCAAATCTATCATGATCTGGACGAGTTCCTGCATCTTGCGGTTCAGGCCGAGCAGCCCATAAAAAAGAAGACTATCTCAGCAAATCGTAGCAAGTCTACCTGGAATCAACAACCTCAAAAGGCTCTGGATAAAGGAAAGGCCATCGACATAGAATCCAGATTCAAGAAATCCATTGCTGAAACATCTAAAAACAATAAACAGAGCAAGGTAAAACTCCAACTCAAAGATCTCGTGACATAACCTGTTTTAAATGTCAGGGAAAAGGCCACTATGCAAGAGAATGCCCTAACCAGAGAGTTATGATCCTTAAATCAAATGGCGAATATGAGTCTCAAGATGAAGAGGAGTATGAACCAGAAAACTCTGAGGAAGAAGTTGTGGACTATCCTGATACCGGAGAGCTTCTAGTTACAAGGAGATCCCTCAGTGCTCTTTTTGAACCATAAACTATAGAAAGAGAAAATATTTTCCATTCTCGGTGCACAATATACTCTAAGGTATGTAGCTTGATCATAGATGGTGGTTCTTGTACTAACGTAGCCAGCAAGTATTTGGTTGATAAGCTAGGGTTACAAAAGACAAAACATCCTCGACCATACAAGCTCAAATGGCTGAACGATGAAACTGAGCTAAAAATCGCAGAACAAGTCACCATACCATTCAGCATAGGCAAGTATGCAGATCAAGTTGTGTGTGATGTGGTGCCTATGCAAGCTGGACATCTACTTCTAGGTCGTCCATGGCAATTTGACAAAGAAGCATTACACAATGGACGCACCAATCACTATACCTTCATGCACAAATAACAAGAAACATAGCTTAGCACCTTTGACTCCACAGGAAGTGCATGAGATGCAACAAACTATGTCTAAAGGAGAAAAGCTAAATAAAACTAACCTTTATGTAACACCTGCCACTGTTTTGAAATCTCTTGATTCTAAAGAAGAGGTGCTACTAATGATTTTTAAAGAAGTGTTGTTTTCAGGACAAGAAAAGGAGGAACTCCCTGCTGCTGTTCTAGAGCTTCTTGACAAATTCACTGATGTTTTTCCAGAAGAGATACCACCAGGATTGCCACCTATAAGAGGAATCGAGCATCAGATTGATCTTGTTCCTGGAGCACCATTGCCAAACCGATCTGCCTATAGAGTGAATCCAAAAGAAGCGAAGGAGCTGGAAAGACAAGTACAAGACCTAATGTCTAAGGGCTATATCCGAGAAAGTCTAAGCCCATGTGCTGTTCTTGTTCTTCTAGTGCCTACGAAAGATGGAACTTGGAGAATGTATGTTGATTGTAGAGCAATCAACAATATCACTGTCAAATACTGACATCCAATTCCAAGACTTGATGACATGCTAGATGAACTTAATGGAGCAACTATCTTCTCAAAAATTGATCTAAGAAGTGGATATCATCAGGTGAGAATGAAAGAAGGTGATGAATGGAAGACAGTGTTTAAAACCAAACAAGGATTGTATGAATGCTAGTCATGCCATTTGGACTCACAAACGCTCCAAGTACTTTCTTGAGACTCATGAACCACGTCCTAAGAGCATTTATCTATAAGTTTGTAGTAGTTTATTCTAATGACATTCTAGTCTATAGCTCTAATCTTGAAGATCACTATGACATCTTGAGCAGGTACTTGAAACGCTTAAGGCTGAAAACCTTCATGCTAACCTTAAGAAATGTACTTTCTGCACTGATCAAGTTGTATTCCTAGGATTTTTTGTAAGTTCTCAGGGATTAAAGGTCGATGAAGGAAAGATCAAAGCAAGTCAAGATTGGCCAACCCCAACAACAATTGGACATGTGAGGACTTTCCATGGATTGGCTAGTTTCAATAGAAAATTTGTCAAAGACTTTAGTACTGTTGCTGCACCCCTCACTTCAGTAATTAAGAAGAATGTGGAGTTCAAATGGGGACCAGCACAAGAGAAGGCATTCAACAAGCTGAAAGATAGCCTCACACATGTGCCTGTTTTGGTACTTTCTAACTTTGATAAAACCTTTGAAATTGAATGTGATCCTTCTGGAACAGGTATAGGAGCTGTCCTAATGCAAGGAGGAAAACCAGTGGCTTACTTCAGTGAGAAACTTAGTGGAGCTTCACTTAACTATCCCACATACGATAAGGAGCTCTATACTTTGGTAAGGTCTCTTGAAACTTGGCAACATTACCTACTGTCAAACGAGTTTGTTATTCATACAGATCATGAGATGCTCAAGCACTTAAGAGGAAAAACTAAGCTTAAGAAGAGGCATGCAAAGTGGCTTGAGTTTGTGGAGACTTTTCCCTATGTGATCAAGTATAAGAAAGGTAAAGATAACGTTGTGGCTGATGCTTTATCAAGGAGACATGCTCTCATCAGCACAATGGAAGCTAAGATTATGGGATTTGAACACATCAAGGCAATGTATGAGACTGATCCAGATTTTCAAGAAATGTTCAAGGAGACCAACAAGGTTGCATCTGGTATGTTTTATCAACATGATAGATTTTTTATAAGGAAAAGCGTCTTTGTATTCCTCAGGGATCAATGAGAGAACTATTGATTGGAGAAGCTCATGGAGGACGACTCATGGGACATTTTGGCCGAGATAAGACATTGAGTGTGTAAGAATATTGAGATTATAGAGGAGAAATGTGAAGAATTGAATCTGAAAACTCAAAGAGAAGTATGAGAAAATGAGAAATGACTTAGACTTATGGAGAAGAATCTCTAAGAGTATATTATACATTGAGTCTTTACAGCCCTTTTATAGAGGATTTACAATGTGAACACAAAAGAAAACGAATTCAAACTTGTGGATGAGTTTGAATAGAGGAGAAGCCTGTCAACAACCAATGAGAAGAGAGGAGACAGCATGGGCATGACTGTTTGGTGTGGTTGCCAAGACTGTGTGCAGCATGGGCATGCCTGTTTGGTGTGGTTGCCAAGACTGTGTGCAGCATGGGCATGACTGTTTGGTGTGGTTGCCAAGACTGTGTGCAGCATGGGCATGTCTTTTTCACCTTGATTCTTCTCCCAAGGTAGCTATTTAACCATTTCAACCATGTGGTTAATAATAACCCATCCTTTTCATTTCCCTTGTTATTCAAACTGAATTTTCGTGCTCACACTTGCCTTGTAGGTCAAGATAGGTCTTATTTGATTTTCCTATGTCAATAGAGTGTACTTATGGAACATTTCTACTGGCCACATCATAAACGAGATGTTGAAAGATTTTGTGCTAAGTGCATCACCTGCCTGAAAGCAAAATCCAGGTCACACCCCTATGGTTGTTATATGCCTTTGCCCATTCCTAACCTACCTTGGGTATATATCGCTATGGACTTTGTCTTAGGTCTGCCGAAGATCAACCACAAGGATTCTATCTTTGTAGTTGTAGACAGGTTCTCAAAGATGGCTCATTTTATACCATGTAACAAGACTAATGATGCTACGTAAATAGCTGATCTTTTTTTTAAAGAAGTAGTGCGCCTACATGGAGTCCCCAGAACAATCGTTTCAGATCGTGCCACCAAATTTCTAAGTCATTATGGAAAAAGTTGGGAACTAAGCTGCTCTTGTCAACTACTTGCCACCCACAGACCGATGGTCAAACAAAGGTAGTAAACTGAACTCTTTCAACATTGTTGAGAGCCACAGTCGGTAAGAATCTAAGAAACTGGTTGTCTTGCTTACCTTACACTGAGTTTGCTTATAATCATGTTAAACATTCAGCTACTAAACTTTCTCCTTTTGAAGTGGTTAATGGATTTACTCCTACTACCCCACTGGATCTTATACCTTTACCTCAAGATATTATGTCTAGTGAAGGAGAAACTAGGGCAGATTATGTTAAGAAGATTCATCAAAAGGTCAAGGAAAACTTGGAAAAGAGAACCGAGCAGTACAAAAGAAATGCAGATAAACACCGAAAAGACATATCATTTGAACCTGGAGATTGGGTATGGCTGCACATGAGACATGAAAGATTCTCCAACCAAAGGAAATCCAAGCTTTCCCCAAAAGGAGATGGTCCTTTTCGTGTTTTAGAGAAGATCAACAACAATGCCTATAAGCTTGAGCTGCCAGGTGAGATGACCATATCTCCTACTTTTAATATTACTAATCTTGCTTCTTTTCATGCAGATTTAACAGTTCTGAGGACAGAACCTTTTCAAGAGAGAGGAGATGATGAGGACATCAATACTAGCTCACTAGAAGCTGAGGAAGAGCCCATTAATATACCTATTATGAGACAAGCTCCAAGAACAAGATCAGGCACAAGAAACCTTAGTAAGATGTTCAACAAGTCTGTGGAGAGTCTCATAACAATCATAGAAGATAGAGGATTCTATGAAGCTGAACTTAATAAAGAATTACAAGAAGGAGACTATGAAAAACTAAAGACTACAACAATTTCACTGCTTCCAGTTTTACAAGGCTTCAGAGATACAACCTTGTTCATCATTGCTAAACAAACTTAAGAAGGCATTATAAGGAGCTACAAGAGACCAAGGTGCGTATTTAAAATTCTAATGTTTGAATTAACAAGTTTATTTGCTTGTTTTTATAGGAATGTGACTGTTAAGTTTTAGAGTCTTTTATTTGTCATTAGGTCCTAATGTCTTGTTGTTATTTTCGTTTTAGTCCTTCTATTATAATGTATTTTCAGCCCTAGAAGGCCCCTGCTGCTGGACTACTATATAAAGTCCCTTCTCAGCATGTAATCACTAAAGTTTTATGAAATAAAAACTTAGTTTTTCTTCTTTTGAAAGGAGCTGACGCCTCCAACCTTCTTGTGTGAGAATCCTTGAAGCTTGAGTGCTCTAGACTTATCACAGACCTTCCATAATCTGTGTGGCGTCGCTCGATCCACATCTCTACTCCATCCTCACTTAGATCCTACAGAAATTGATTTACAACCAGCTGAAGGGTCACCATCAACCCATCACTCGTGAGTCTCTAGAAAGTGTTGTACAGCCAGCTAGAGCCTCTCCAGAAGTTCCCCTTGCTCGAACAAGTCCTCTTGTTCCTGCATCGTAACTGGCCAATAAACTTGACATGTCCGCACTGAATCATGTGTAACATTTGATTTAGAGTTCAGAATGACACGAATCCAACGCACACATTAAGGTAACTCCATTTTTATATTGTGACAACATTTGAGACTGAAAGAGCTATGGAAAATTGCGTGATGCAATGCATTATTCCTCATTTATAAGCTTTTACTCAAGGAGCACCAATGATCAGTTAAGCACCAATGATCAGTTGAGAATGATCATTTTAATTGGCCGATCAACTCGACATGTCCGCACTAAATGCTTCATTTATAAGCTTTACTCAAGGTGCACCAATGATAAGTTTAAAATGAATTTTTAACAAGCTCATCAATTTGACATGTCCACTCTAAATCATCTTTAACTTTTGATTTAAAGCTCAAAATGACATGAGCCCAATGCCCACGTTAACCTAGCTCAATTTTCCATATTGTGACAGCATTTGAGACACAAAGAGCTATGAAAAAGTTTACAATTAATCTAATGTATCCCAAACTGTGTGATGCCATGCATTATGTTTCATTTATAAGCATTTACTCAAGGAGGACTAATGAAGAGTTTTGAATGATCATTTTAACAGGCCGATAAAGTTGACATGTCCACGCTAAATGGTCTTTAACTTTTGATTTAGAGCTCAAAATGAAATGAGTCCAATGCCCACTGTAAGCTAGCTATATTTTCCATATTATGACAACATTTGAGACTAAAACAGGTACAAAGAAGCCTCCAAGTAACCCAATGTATCCCAAACTCCGTGACGCCATGCATTATGATTCATTTATAAGCCTTTACTTAAGGAGCACCAATGACAAATTTAGAAGTATCATTTTAACCGGCCAATCAACTTGAGTTGTTCGCACTAAAATGTTCATAACATTTGATTTATAGTTCAGAATGACACGAATCCAATGCTCAGGTTAAGCTAGGTAAAATTTCTCATATTGTGACAACATTTGAGACTGAAATAACTACGAAAAAGCCTCCAAGTAATCCAATGTATCCCAAACTGTGTGATGTCATGCATTTTGCTTCATTTATAAGCCTTTACTCAAGGAGCACCAATAATAAGTTTAGAATGAATTTTTTACTAGCTGATCAACTTGACATCTCAGCTCTAAATCATCTTTAACTTTTGATTTAGAGCTCAAAATAACATGAGCCCAATGCCCACGTTAAGCTAGCTTAATATTCCATATTGTGACCGCATTTGAGACAGAAAGAGCTACGAAAAAGTGTTCAAGCAATCCAATGTATCCCAAACTGTGTGATTCCATGCATTATGGTTCATTAATAAACCTTGACTTAAGAAGCACCAATGATCAGTTTAAAATGATCATTTTAACTAGCTGATCAATTTGACATGTCTACAATAAATCGTCCATCAAATTTGATTTAGAGTTTAAAATGACACAAATCCAACGCCCAAATTAAGCTAGCTCAATATTCCATATATGTTGTGACAACATTTGAGACTGAAAGAGCTACGGAAAAGCCTCCAAGTAATCCAAAGTATCCCAAACTGTGTGATGCCATGCATTATGCTTCATTTATAATCCTTAACTCAAGGAGCACCAATGATCAGTTTAGAACGATCATTTTAACTGGCCGATCAACTTGACATGCCCATGCAAAATCGTCTGTAACTTTTGATTTATAGTTATAATGAAATGAATCCAACCCCCACGTTAATCTAGATCAATTTTCCATATTGTGACAACATTTGAGACTGAAAGAGCTACGACAAAGCCTCCAAATAATCCAATTGATCTAAAACTGCGTGATGCCATGAATTATGCTCCATTTATAAGCCTTTACTAAAGAAGCAACAATGATCATTTTAGAATGATTATTTTGACTGGCCAAACAAATTGACTTGTCCGCACGAAATCTTCAGTAACTTTTTTTATTTAGAGTTCAGAATGACACGAATCCAACAGCTATGTTCAGCTAGCTCAATTTTTCATATTGTGACTGCATTTGAGACAGAGAGAGCAATGAAAAAGCGTACAAGTAATCCAATGTATCCCAAAGTGTGTGATGCCATGCATTATGCTTCATTTATAAGCCTTTACTTAAGAAGCACCAATGATTAGTTTAAAATGATCAGTTAAACTTGCCCATCAATTTGACATGTCCGCACTAAATCGTCGGTAACTTTAGATTTAGAGTTTAGAATGACACGAATCCAATGTCCACGTTAAGCTAACTCAATTTTCTATTTTGTGACAACATTTGAGGCTGAAAGAGCTACGACATAGCCTCCAAGTAATCCAATGTATCCCAAACTGTTTGATGCCATGCATTATGCTTCATTTATAAGTCTTTACTCAAGGAGCACCAATGATCAATTTAGAATTGTCATTTTAACTGGCCAATCAACTTGACATGTCCGCACTAAATCGTTAGTAACTTTTGATTTAGAGTTCGGAATGACATGAATCCAATGCCCATAACGTTTTATTTAGAATTCAGAATTACACGAATCCAACGCCCACATTAAGGAAGCTCAATTTTCCATATTGTGAAAACATTTGCGACTGAAAGAGCTATGATTAAGTCTCAAACTAATGTAATGTATCCCAAACTGCGTGATTCCATGCATTATGCTTCATTTATAAGATTTTACTCAAGGAGCACAAATAATCCGTTTAGAATGATCATTTGAACGGGCCGATGAACTTAACATGTCCGCACTAAATCGTCTGTAAATTTTGATTTAGAGTTCAGAATGACACGAATACAAAACCACGTTTAGGTAGCTCAATTTTCCATATTTTGACAACATTTGAGACTGAAAGAGGTACGACAAAGCCTCCAACTAATCCAATGTATCCAAAACTATGTGGATGTCATGGATTATGATTCATTTATAAGATTTTACTAAAGAAGCACCAATGATCAGTTTAGAATGATCATTTCAACTGGCCTATCAACTTATTATGTCTGCACGAAATCGTCCATAACTTTTGATTTAGAGTACAGAATGACAATAAACCAATGCCCACGTTAAGCTAGCTCAACTTTCTATATTTTGACAAAATTTAAGATAAAAAAAGCTATGAAAAAGCTTCCAAGTAATCCAAAGTGTGTGATCCAATGCATTATGCTTCACATATATGCCGTTACGCAATGGGCACCAATGATCGGTTTAGAATGATTATTTTAACTAACTGATCAACTTGACATGTCCACACGAAATATTCTTTAACTTTTGATTTAGATGTCAAAATGACATGAATCCAATGCCCACGTTAAGCTAGCTCAATTTTCCATATTGTGACATTTAATACTGAAAGAGATACAACAAATCCTCCAAGTAATCCAATGTATCCCAAACTGCGGGATGCCTTGCATAATGATTCATTTTTAAGCCTTTTCTCAAGGAGCACCAATGATCAGTTTAGAATGATCATTTTAACTGGCCGATCAGCTTGACATATCCGCACTAAATCGTCTGTAACTTTTGATTTAGAGTTCAGAATGATGCGAATCCACGTGATGCAATGCATTATGCTTCTTTTATAAGTCTTTACTCAAGTAGCACCAATGATCAGTTTATAATGATCATTTCAACTCGCTGTTCAACTTGACATGTACACACTTAATCATCCGTAACTTTTGATTTAGAGTTCAGAATGACACGATCGAATCCAACGCCCACGTTAAGCAAGCTCAATTTTCTATATTGTGACAACATTTGAGACTGAAAGAGCTACCACAATATCTTTCGGTAATCCAATGTACCCCAAACTGCGTTATGCCATGCATTATGTTCCATTTATAAGCCTTTACTCAAGGAGCACCAATGATCAGTTTAGAATGATAATTTAAACTGGCCGATCAACTTGACATGTTGGCACTAAATCGTTCGTAACTTTTGATTTAGAGTTCAGAATAACACAAATCCAATGCCCATGTTAAGCTAGATCAGTTTTCTATATTGTCACAAAATTTAAGATAAAAACGCTAAGAAAAAGCTTCCAAGTATTCCAAACTGCGTGATCCAATGCATTATGTTTCATACATACGCCTTTACCCAATGGGCACCAATGATCAGATTAGAATGACCAGTTTTACTAACTGATCACCTATACATGTCCACACTAAATATTCTTTAACTTTTGATTTAGAGCTCAAAATAACATAAATCCAATGCCCACGTTAAGCTAGCTCAATTTTCCATATTGTGATAGTTGGGACTAAAAGAGCTACAACAAGGCCTCCAAGTAATCCAATGTATCCCAAACTGCGTGATACCTTGCATAATGAATCATTTATATGCCTTTACTGAAGGATCACCAATGATTAGTTTAGAATGATCATTTTAACTGGCCGATCAACTTGTCATATCTGCACTAAATTGTCTGTAACTTTTGATTTAGTGTTCTGAATGACGCGAGTCCAACGCCCACATTAACATAGCTCATTTTTCTATATTGTGACAAAATTCAAGACCAAAATAGCTACGACAAACCCTCCACATAATCCAATATATCCAAAAATGCGTGATGCCATGCATTATGCTTCATTTGTAAACCTTTTCTCAATGATCAACATTGATCAGTTTAAAATGATTAATTTAACAAGCCAAAAAAATTTACATGTCCGAACTAAATCGTATGTAATTTTTGATTTGGAGTTCAGAATGACATTAATCCAACACTCCCGTTAAACTATCTCAATTTTCTATATCCTAAGAACATTTAAGACTGAAATAACTACCACAAACCTTCAAGTAATCAAATGTATCCCAAACTGCGTGATACCATGCATTATGCTTCATTTATACGCCTTTACTGAATGAGCACCAATGATGAGTTTAGAATGATCATTTTAACTAATTGATCAATTTGACATATCCACACTAGATCTTCTTTAACTTTTGATTTAGATCTCAAAATGACATGAATCCAACACGCACATTAAGCTAGGTCAATTTTCCACATTCTGACAAGATTTGAGATTGAATGAGCTACGAGAAAGCATCTAACTAATCCAACGTATCCCAAACTGCGGGATGCCATGATTATGCTTTATTTATAAGCCTTTACTTAAGGAGCACCATGATGAGTTTAGAATGATCATTTTTACTGGCCGATCAACTTGACATGTCTACACTAAATCGTTCTTAAGTTTTGATTGATAGTGGCATAAGGGGCATGATGACTTGATGTCATCCTCACCTTCCTCTAGCTTATCACCAACAGTCTGTCAAAATGACACGGATGTAACGCCACGTTAAACTAACTCAATTTTCTATATTGTGACAAAATTTAAGATTGAAATAGCTATGACAAAGCTTCCAAGTCCCAATCTATCACAAACTACGTGATGCTATGCATTATGCTTCATCTATAAGCCTTTACTCAAGGAGCATCAATGATCAGTTTAAAATGATCATTTTAACTGGCCGATCAATTTGACATGTCCGCATTAAATCGACCCTAACTTTTGATTTAGAGTTGAAAATGACACTAATCCAACGCCCACGTTAAGCTAGCTCAATTTTCTATATTGTGACAAAATTTAATATCGAAAAAGCTATGAAAAAGCTTCCAAGTAATCCAATCTATCCTAAACTGCGTGATACCATGCATTATGCTTAATTTATATGCCTTTACTCAAAGAGCACCAATGATCAGTTTAGAATGATCATTTTAACTAACTGATCAATTTGACATATCCGCACTAAGTCTTCTTTAAATTTCGATTTAGAGCTCAAAATAATATGAATCCAATGCCCACATATTAAGCTAGGTCAATTTTCCATATTCTGAAAATGATTCAGATTGAAAGAGCCACGAGAAAGCATCCAAGTAATCCAATTTATCCCAAACTGCGTGATGACATGCAATATGCTTCTTTTATAAGTATTTACTCAAGGAGCACCAATGATCAGTTTAGAATGATCGTTTCAACTGGCTGTTCAACTTTACATGTACAGACTTAATCATCCGTAACTTTTGGTTTATAGTTCGGAATGACACATATCAAACCCCCACGTTAAACTAGCTCAATTTTATATATTGTTAAAACATTTGAGACTGAAAGAGCTACCACAAAGTCTTCAACTAATCCAATGTATCCTAAACTGCATGATGCCATGATTATGCTTCATTTATAACCCTTTACTCAAGGAGCACCATGATCAGTTTAGAATAATCATTTTAACCGGACAATCAATTTGACATGTCCGCATTAAATCGTCCTTAACTTTTGATATATACTTCAAAATGACATGAATCCAATGCCAATGTGAAGTTAGCTCAATTTTTTCTACATTGTGACAAAATTTAAGATCGAAATAGCTATGACAAAGCTTCCAAGTATTCCAATCTTTCCCAAACTGCGTGATGCCATGCATTATGCTTCATTTATACGCTTTTACTCAATGAGTACCAATGATCAGTTTAATATGATCATTTTAACCAGCTGATCAACTAGACATGTTCGCAAGAAATAGTCTTTAAATTTTGATTTAGAGCTCAAAATGACATGAATCGATCGCCCACGTTAAGTTAGCTGAATTTTCCATATTCTGAGAACATTTGAGACTGAAAGAGCTACGAGAAAACTTCCAAGTAATCCAATGTTTCCCAAATTGCGTGATCCAATGTATTATGCTTCTTTTATAAGTCTTTACTCAGGAGCACCAATGATCAGTTTAGGATGAACATTTCAACTGGTCATTCAAGTTGACATGCACACACTTAATCATCCATGACCTCTTATTTAGAGTTCAAAATGACAGGAATCCAACGCCCATCTTAAGCTATCTCAATTTTCTATATTCTGACAACATTTGAGACTGAATGAGCTACAACAAAGCCTCCATGTAATCCAATGTATACGAAACCACGTGATGCCATGCATTTTGCTTCTTTTATAAGTCTTTACTCAAGGAGCACTAATGATCAGTTTATAATGATCATTTAACCTGGCTGTTCAACTTGACATGTACACACTTAATCAAACGTAACTTTTGATTTAGAGTTCAGAATGACACGAATCTAAAGCCCACGTTAAGCAAGCTCAATATTCTTTTTTGTGACAACATTTGAGACTGAAAAAGCTACCCCAAAGCCTTCAGGTAATCCAATGTATCCCAAACTGCGTGATGCCATGCATTATGCTTCATTTATAAGTCTTTACTCAAGGAGCACCAATGATCATTTTAGAATGATCATTTTAACTGGCCAATCATATTGACATGTCCGCACTAAATCGTCTGTCACTTTTGATTTAGAGTTCAGAATGACAATAATCCAATGCCCACGTTAAGCTAGCTCAATTTTCAACATTGTGACAAAATTTAAGATCACAAAAGCTATGAAAAAGCTTCCAAGTAATCCTAAGTGCGTGATCCAATGCATTATGCTTCATCTATACGCCTTTCCTCAATGGACCCCAATGATCAGTTTAGAATGATCATTTTAACTAACTGATAAACTTGACATGTCCATACTAAATATTCCTTAACTTTTGATTTAGAGCTCAAAATGGCCTGAATCAAATGCCCACGTTAAACTAGCTCAATTTTCCATATTGTGACATTTAAGACTGAAAGAGCTACAACAAATCCTCCAATTAATCCAATGTATCCCAAACTGCGTGATGCCGTGCATTATGATTCATTTATAAGCCTTTACTCAAGGAGTACCAATGATCAGTTTAAAATGATCATTTTAACTGGCCGCTCAACTTGACATATTCACACTAAATCGTATGTAACTTTTGATTAAGAGTTCAAAATGACACTAATCCAACGCCCACGTTAAGCTAGCTCAATTTTCTATATTGTAACAAAATTTAAGATCGAAAAAGCCATGAAAAAACTTTCAAGTAATCCAATCTATCCTAAACTGCGTGATGCCATGCATTAACCTTCATTTATTTGCCTTTACTCAATGAGCACCAATGATCAGTTTAGAATGATCATTTTAACTAACTGATCAATTTGACATGTGCGCACTATATCTTCTTTAACTTTTGATTTAGAGCTCAAAACAACATGAATCCAACGCCCACATTAAGCTAGGTAAATTTTCCATATTCTGACAACATTTGAGATTGAAAGAACTATGAGAAAGCATCCAACTAATCCAATGCATCCCAAACTGCGTGATGTTGTGCAATATGCTTCTTTTATAAGTCTGCTCAAGGAGCAACAATGATCAGTTTAGAATGATCATTTCAACTAGATATTCAACTTGACATGTACACACTTAACCATCCGTAACTTTTGGTTTAGAGTTCAGAATGACACGAATCAAACCCCCATGTTAAACTAGCTCAATTTTCTATATTGTGACAACATTTGAGACTGAAAGAGCTACCCCAAAGCCTTCAAGTAATCCAATATATCCCAAACTCCGTGATGACATGATTATGCTTTATTTATAAGCGTTTACACAAGGAGCCCCATGATCAGTTTAGAATGATCATTTCAACTGGCCGATCAACTTGATATGTCTGCACTAAATAGTCCTTAACTATTGATTGATAGTGGCATTAGGGGCATGATGACTTGACGTCATCCTTACCTACCTCCGGCTTATCATCGGCAGTCTATCAAAATACCACGAATTCAACGCCATGTTATGTTAGTTCAAATTTCTATATTATGACAAAGCTTTCAAATAATCCAATGTATCCCAAACTGCGTGATCCCATGCATTATGCTTCTTTTATGATTCTTAGTCAAGGAGCACCAATGATCAGTTCAGAATGATCATTACTGGTCATTCAAGTTGACAAGTACGCACTTAATCATCCATGACCTTTTATTTAGAGTTCAGAATGATAGGAATCCAACGCCCATGTTAAGCTAGCTCAATTTTCTTTATTGTGACAACGTTTGAGACTGAATGAGCTAAGACAAAGCCTGCAAGTAATCCAATGTATAGCAAACCACATGATGTCATACATTATGCTTCTTTTGTAAGTCTTTACTCAAGGAGCACCAATGATCAGTTTATAATTATCATTTCAACTAGCTGTTCAACTTGACATGTACATTCTTAATCATCCGTCACTTTGGATTTAGAGTTCAGAATGACACGAATCCAACATCCACGTTAAGCAAGCTCAATTTTATATATTGTGACAACATTTTAGATTGAAAGAGCTACCAAAAAGCCTTAAGGCAATCCAATTTATCCCAAACTGTGTGATGCCATGCATTATGCTTTATTTATAAGCCTTTACTTAAGGAGCACCAATGAGCATTTTAGAATAATCATTTTAACTGGTCGATCAACTTGACATGTCCTCACTAAATCGACCGTAACTTTTGATCTAGAGTTCAGAATGACAATAATCCAATCCCCACTTTAAGCTAGATCAATTTTCTATATTGTGACAAAATTTAAGATTGAAAAAGCTATAAAAACGTTTCCAAGTAATCCAAACTGTGTGATCCAATGCATTATTCTTCATCTATACACCTTTACTCAATGGGCACCAATGATCAGTATATCTGATCATTTTAACTAACAAATCAACTTGACATGTCCACAAATAATATTCTTTAACTTTTGATTTAGAGCTCAAAATGACCTGAATCCAACGCCCACGTTAAGCTAGCTCAATTTTACATATTGTGACATTTAAGACTGAAAGAGCTACAACAAATACTCCAAGTTAATCCAATGTATCCCAAACTGTGTGATGCCATGCATTATGCTTCATTTATAAGCCTTTACTCAAGGAGCACCAATGATCAGTTTATAATGATCATTTGAACTGGCCGATCAACTTGACATATCCGCACTAAATCATACGTAACTTTTGTTTTAAAGTTCAGAATGACACTAATCCAACGCCCACGTTAAGCTAGCTCAATTTCTATATTGTGACAAAATTTAAGATCGAAAAAGCTATGAAAAACTTTCAATTAATCCAATTTTTCCTAAACTGTGTGATACCATGCATTAATCTTCATTTATACGCCTTTACTCAATGACCACCAATGATCAGTTTAGAATGATCATTTTAACTAACTGATCAATTTGACATATCCACACTAAATCTTCTTTAACTTTTGATTTAGAGCTCAAAATGACTTGAGTCCAACACCCACATTAAGCTAGGTCAATTTTCCATATTCTAACAACAATTCAGATTGATAGAGCTACGAGAAAGCATCCAAGTAATCCCAAACTGCGTGATGCCATGCAATATGCTTCTTTTATAAGTATCTAATTAAGGATCACCAATTATCAGTTTAGAATGATCGTTTCAACTGGCTGTTCAACTTGATATGTACGCACTTAATCATCCGTAACTTTTGGTTTATAGTTCAGAATGAAAGAAATCAAACCACCACATTAAACTAGCTCAATTTTCTAAATTGTGAGTACATTTGAGACTGAAATAGCTACCCCAAAGCCTTCAAGTAATCCAATGTATCCCAAACTGCGGGATGCCATGATTATGATTCGTTTATAAGCCTTTACTCAAAGAGCACCATGATCAGTTTAGAATGATCATTTTAACCAGACGATCAACTTGACATGTCTGCACTAAATCATCCTTAAACTTTTGATTTATACTTCTAAATGACATGAATCCAATGCAAACGTTAATTTAGCTCAATTTTCCATATTGTGATAAAAATTTAAGATTGAAATAGCTATTACAAAGCTTCCAAGTAATCCAATCTATCCCAAACTGTGTGATGCCATGCATTATGCTTCATTATACGCTTTTACTCAATGACCACCAAAATTAAATGTAGAATGATCATTTTAACTAGTTGATCAACTTGACATGTGCGCACTAGATCGTCCTTACCTTTTGATTTAGAGTTCAAAATGACATGAATCCAACACCCACATTAAGCTAGCTCAATTTTCTATATTTTGACAACATTTGAGACTGAAAGACATACCACAAAGCTTTCAAGTAATCCAATGTATCCAATACTGCGTGATGCCATGCATTATGCTTCGTTTATAAGCATTTACTCAAGGAGCACTGATGGTCAGTTTACAATGATCATTTTAACAGGCCGGTCAACTTGATATGTCCGCACTAAATCGTCTGTATCTTTTGATTTAGAGTTCAAAATTACACGAATCCTGCGCCCAGGTTAAGCTAGCTCAATTTTCTATGTCATTAAAAAAATAGACTGAAATAGCTACGAGAAAGCCTCGAAGTAATCCAATCTATCCAAAACTGCGTGATGCGATGCATTATACTTCATTTGTAAACCTTTGCTCAATGAGCACCAATGATCATTTTAAGTAGCTGATTAACTTGACCTATCCGCACTAAATCTTCTGTGACTTTTGATCTAGACTTCAAAATGGCATGAATCCAACACCCATATTAACCTAGCTCAATTTTCAATATTGTGACAACATTTAAGAGTGAAAGAGCTACGACAAAGCTTCCAAGTAATCAACTGTATCCCAAATTGCGTGATGTCATGCATTATGCTTCATATATAAGCCTTTACTAAAGGAGGATCAATGATCAGTTTAGAATGATCATTTTAACTGGCCTAGCAGCCTGACATGTACGCACTATATCATGTGTAACTTTTGATTTATAGTTTAGAATGACATGAATCCAACGCCCACGTTAAGCTAGCCCAATTTTCTATATTGCGACAACATTTAAGACTGAAATAGTTACCAAAAAGCCTTCAACAATTCAAATCTATTATAAACTGTGTGACGCCATGCATTATGTTTCATTTATAATCTTTTACTCAAGGAGCACAAATGATCAGTTTAGAATGATCAGTTTAACTGGCCAATCAACTTGACATGTACACACTAAATTTTCCGCAAGGTTTGATTTAGAGTTCAGAATGGCATGAATCCAATGCCCACGTTATGCTAGCTTAATTTTCTATATTGTGACAACATTTAAGACTGAAACATCTACCACAAAGCCATCAAGTAATTAAATCTATCGCAAACTGCATGATGTCATGCATTATGCTTCATTTATAAACCTTTTCTCAATGAGCACCAATGATCAGTTTAGAGTGATCAATTTAACTAGCCGATAAACTGACATGTCCTCACCAAATCGTTCACAACATTTGATTTACTGTTCATAATGACATGAATCCAAAGCCTAAATTCAGATGGGTCAATTTTCTATGTTGTGATAAGATTTTGTATTGAAATAGCTTTGAAAAATCTTCCGAGTAATCGAATCTATATCAAACTGCCTGATGCCATGCGTTATGCTTCATTTGAAAACCTTTGCTCAATGAACTCCAATGATCAGTTTGGAATGATCAATTTAACTGGCCTATCAACTTGACATGTACGCCCTATATCGCCTGTAACTTTTGATTAATAGTTCAGAATGACGCAAATCTTAAGCACACGTTAAGCGAACTCAATTTTCTATGTTGTTACAACATTTGAGATTAAAAGATCTACCACAAAGCCTTCAAGTAATCCAATATATCCTAAACAGTTTGATGCCATGCATTATTCTTCATTTATAAGACTTTACTCAAGGAATACCAATGATCAGTTTAGAATGATCAAGTTAAGTGGCTGATAAACATGAAATGTACACACTAAATCGTCCTTAACTATTGATGTAGAGTTCGGAATGACACGAATAAAGCACCCACATTAAGGTAGCTCAATTTTCTATATTGTGACACCATTTAAGATCGAAATAGCTATGACAAAGCCTTCAAATAATCCAATCTATCGAAAAATACGTGAGGCCATGCATTATGTTTTATTTGTAAACCTTTGCTAAATGAGAACCAATGATCAGTTTAGAATGATCAATTTAACTAACTTTTGATTTAGGGCTCAAAATAACACGAATCTATCACCCACATTAAGCTAGATAAATTTTCCCATGCCCACGTTAAGCAAGCTCAATTTTGTATATCGTGACAAAATTTAAGAGCAAAATAGCTACGACGAAGCCTCCAAGTAATCCAATATATCCCAAACTGCGTGATGCCATGCATTATTCTTCATTTTTAATTCTTTACTCAAGGGGCACCAATGATTAGTTTAGAATGATCATTTTTAACTAACCGATCCACTTGACTTGTACGCACTAAATCGTTAGTAACTTTTATTTAGAGTTCAGAATGACACGAATCCAACGCCCATACTAAGCTAGCTCAATTTTCTATATTGTGAAAAAATTTAAGACCGAAATAGCTATGACAAAGCTTCCAAGTAATCCAATCTATCCAAAACTGCGTGATACCATGCATTATGCTTCATTTATACGCCTTCACTCAATAAGCACCAATGATCGGTTTAGAATGATCATTTTAACTAGCTGATCAACTTTACATGTACACAAATCGTCTTTAACTTTTGATTTAGAGCTCAAAATGACATGAATCCAATGCCAACGTTAAGGTAGCTCAATTTTCCATATTGAGACAAGATTTGAGACTGAAAGAGATACAACAAAGCCTCCAAGTAAATCAATGGATCATGGATTATTCAAAGCTAAATTATCTCCTTCAAAAATAATTTTATGGTAAGCCAAAGACCATGAAGATTGGAGTGCCCAGATAAGTGCCGTAAATTCTACTTCAATTATTATTGACCGTTCTTGAAATTTTCCCTGTCCAGTGTGTAGAAAAAGCCCATTGTTATTACGGATAATCCAACCTAGTCTAAAATGCTGATTGCCTTCACGATGAGCCGCATCATAGTTGCATTTGACCCAACCTAGTGGTGGTGCTTCCCATATTTTAGTAGTAGATTTGGGATGCGAGCTGATTATTTCCGGTGTCATATTATTTTGCATCCGTTCAAGGGCATCGTCATGGCTTGGTTGTAGTAACTTATCCACAGGAATATCCTTATTATTAAAAATAAGATTGTTTCTAGATTTCCATACTCTCCAAAGTAGGAAGAAAGGAATATACTTATTTGCAGAATCAGTTTAAAGAAAATTATAACTTTCAATGAAGAATCTGATGTTGTCTTGTAAGTTAACAGATTGAGAACATATTGATGAAGTTTCAATTCCCAATTTTCGCCAAATCATTTGAGAGTAATGAAATAAGAAAAATGTATTGAGCTCTGTTTCTTCAGAATCACAGCAACGTGGAAATGTATTATCAGAAGATAAATGTCGATAATGTAGATGTGATTTTAAAGCTAAAACCCGAAATAAAAGTCGCCACATGAAATGATGTAGCTTTGGTGGTAGTTTAATAGACCAGATGAGTTTCCAGGTCTTGTTGGCTTGCCAAGGGTGGTAGAACAACAACCTCATTGTCATTATTATAGACAGCCCTCCAATAACCAGATTTCACCGAGTATATTCCGTTATTCGTATATTTCCGAACCCGACTATCTGGAGTAGTAGTTTGTGGAAGATAAATTTTGTAGATGAGATGATGATCATCTTGTTCAATCAAATCAGAAATAATAGTCTCATCCTTTTGACCGTTCTCCTTATTGATGAGAAATTGTACTTGCAACTGAGGGTTCGTATAAGGTAGCAACTAAGGAGCATGAGCTGGTGTGGTAGACAACCAATATGTATCCCCAATAGGAGTATTGGTACCATTACCAATAATCCTCTGTAATCCAGAAGTGAGTACAAGGCTTCCATGTAAAATTGACTGCCATCCAAATGATGGACGGGATCCTAAAGAAGCAGACATCAAATCTCCAGTTTTATAGTATCGACTCTTTAAAATTTTCGATAGTAGACAATTAGGTCTATGTATCAATTTCCAGCACAGATTAGCGAGAAGAGCCTGATTGAATTTTTCAAAATCTTGAAAGCCGAGACCACCGAACTGTTAGGTGTTGCCATCTTCTTCCAAGATACCCATGCAATTTTCCGCTTGTCATTTGAAGTCTCCCACCAAAAGCGTGACAATTCGTTATGCAGCTGTTTGCAGATCTCTTTTGGTAACTTAAAAACATTCATTGAATACACTGGCATAGCAAAGGCAACTGGCCAGCTGGTGATAAGAATTTCGTTTGCCAACCTAATATTTTTGAACGAACTTTGTTAATAATGTATCTGAACATTTGACGTTTATTCCGTTCAAACTGTTTTGGTAGCCCCAAATATTTCACTCCTCCACCAATATTGTTAATCCCCAACATCTGGCGGATGTGAATTCTCGTATGTTCAAATACTTGATTTCCAAATATAACTGACTAATTTCCATATTTATTATCTGGCCAGAGATTCTACCATATTCTTGAAAAATATTACTTAATGATAAATCATTTTTCCTGTCTGCTCTATTGAAAAAGAGGGAGTCATCAGCACATAAGAGATGAGAGATGGAAGGCCCATTACGCAAAATACGCAGAATCTGAATGCAACGATTCCTTTCGGCATTATTTAGCATTGAACTTAAAACATCTGAACACAATATGAACAAATAGGGAGAACGTGGATCTCCTTGTCTTAACTCCCTGTCTAGGTGAAACGAACCATAAGGACTCCCATTAATAAGGACAGAAAAAGAGACTGTAGTAACACACTCCATCACCCAATTTATCGAGATCGGAGAAAAACCTTTTTTCAAAATCACTGATTCTAGAAAGCTCCACTCAATTCGATCATATGCCCTACTGATATCCGTTTTACTGCCATGAAGGATTTAGCATTGGACTTGTGAGAACGTAAAAAATGTAATGTTTTATGGGCAATAAGCACATTATCCGAGATAAGTCTCCCCAGAATGAAAGCTGCTTGATTTTGTGCTACCATAGTCTCAAGATACTTTTTCAACTGATGTACAAGAACTTTGGAAATAATTTTGTAAATCACATTACCCAGTGACATCCGCTGAAAATCTTTCATAGTTTGAGGACAATACATTTTTGGTATGAGGCAAATGTTAGTATGATTAAATTCTGCTGTCATTTCCCCTGAACGAAAAAATCGGTCTACTTCCATATAAACCTCTTGTCCAACTATTTTCCAATGTTGTTGAAAAAAAACCACCGAAAATCCATCCGGTCCAGGGGCTTTCTTAGGTCCAATAGAATATGTGGAATCAAAAACTTAATCTTTCGAAACTGGTCGAACAAATTCCGCATTCGTATTATCTGAAACAAGTTTATCTACATTTGAGGGAGCTGATTCCATATTCCCCTGAGTAGCTTGGCTAAATAATTTTATAAAATATTGCTGAGCTTTGTGAGCTATGGCTTCATTGCCAAAGACTTCAACACCATTATCTAACTTAATGGAAGATATATTGTTTCTTGAACGTCGATTCTTAGTTACTGCATGAAAGAACTTTGTATTTCTATCCCCATAAGCCACTGATTTCTACTTTTAATCTTCCAAAAAATTTCCTCATCCACATAAGCCATTGTTAGCTCTTTTCTTCAAATAAGAAATATAATCATCTGCACATTGGGAATTTGTCTTTGCAATATCTATTGCAGACTTAATCTTCTGAATTATTGAGAAGAACTTGTAAAGCTGTTCTGCTTCCAAAAAGACATCCTTTTCCGGCAGGTAATAAGTGTAAATAAGAGCTCCAAATTAGATGAATGCTGAATTCGATTCCAACTCTGATTAACAATTTCCTGAAATCCTTCATGATTCGAGCAACGAGGGTCATATTTGAACATCCTTATTCCGAATTCTGAATTTCTTCGAATACTTATTATACCAGGTCTGTGATCCAAATCAATCAGCTCCAAATATTTAACCTTAGAGACAGGATAAATGGCTTTCCATTCGTTATTTACCATGACTCTATCTAACCAGCACTGAACAATTTGGTTATTTCTTTCGCCAACCCAAGTCATATTATTTCCATTATATTGTAGATCTGACATATTACATGAAGTTACCATATGTTGAAAATCTAAAAGACTCCACGGTTCTCTTAAAGGTCCACCAACTTTTTCATGTGCGTGTAGGATTTCATTAAAATCACCACACATCATCTAAAGACTATTTCGTAAAATAGCGATTCTATGTAATCTTTCCCAAAGATTAGATTGGTATTTACGAATTGGGTGTCCATATACACACTTTGAATCGGCATTCCGAAGCCTCATGACTGATTAATCAACACTTTGAACAGAAATTACGAAGGCGTTCATACCTGAAACGAAGTGGAACTTTGAGATCACCAAATCGAATTTTCCTCTGAAAAATCAGAGGTGAATCGACGCAAAGCAAAACACGGACCCGGAAAAACTCAAGACGGTGGGCACCCACTGTGTTGATGTCCGATTAAAGAAGCTCCCCAAATGTTCCTCCAATATGCATAAACATGCAGTAAGTTAGAAAGTGGAGTGGTATTTCGCGAATTTGAACCCAAAACGGGATTTCCTGGAAGTCGGATTCCGATAAATCTGGCGCCCATTTCTGAAGGACCACCATGTAGTCGTTGAAAGACCACAGGCTCTGTGGAGGATGGAGATGAGTTCTTTTTCCATTTGAAATAGGAATTGCACCCTATTTCCCTCGATTACTGGAGACACAACAGTCTCTCCAACACTCCACAATCGCGGGAGTGTTGTCATCAGAGCCTGTAAATTTGGTTTATGGTGGTTTATCGGTTTCCCGATGAGGGAGAAGCGAGTCTCATTTGTGGCTTGAATACATAATTCAGCCGGTAATTAAATTTGGGCCTCATCAATTCCCAAGGAGAAATCTTGTAGTTGCTTGGTAATGAAATCAGACATGGTTGGTTTTGAAAATTGCAGGAAGAAATTGATATAAAAGAGAAAATGTGTAAAAAACTGATTTGTAGAACTGGAGTATTTATAGACGGGTACTAGGAATTAGGAAAAGGTAACCATCAGATTTGACGACAAACACTCTTCCGAAGGATGACATGGATACTTTGTCGACGGAACCAGAGGTAACCGTCAGCAGAGGCGATGCCGGAGAAGAAAACAGAAATCGCAAAAGGCGTGAAAGTTGAGAGAAAAAACGGTTATGAAAATTAAGAATTATACGTAAAATGTCTCACACAATTTATATATTATGACAACATTTGAGAATGAAACAGCTAACACAAAACCTTCAACTAATCAAATGTATTCTAAACTGCGTGATGCCATGCATTATGCTTCATTTATAAACCTTTACTCATGGAGCACCAATGATCGTTTTAGAATGATCAATTTAACTGGCCGATCAACTTGACATGTACGTACTAAATCTTCTGTAACTTTTGATTTAGAGTTCATAATGACATGAATCCCTAGCACACGTTAAGCTAGCTCAATTTTCTATCATGTAATTAAATATATTCCAAACTGTGTGATGCCATGCATTATGCTTCATTTGTAAACCTTTGCTCATTGAGCACCAATGATCAGTTTAGAATGATCAATTTAACCAGCCGATAAACTTGACATGTACACACTAAATAATTCGTAACTTTTGATTAAGGGTTCATAATGATATGAATTGAACGCCCACGTTAATCTAGCTCAATATTCTATATTGCAATAAAATTTAATATTGAAATGCTATGAAAAATCCTCCGAGTAATCAAATCTATCCAAAACTGCACGATGTCATGCGTTACGCTTCATTTGTAAACCATTGCTCAATGAACTCCAATGATCAGTTTAGAATGATCAATTTCATTGGTCGATCAACGTGACATGTACACACTAAATCTTTCGTAACTTTTGAATTAGAGTTCAGAATGAAACGAAACCAACACCAACGTTAAACTAGCTCAATTTTCTATATTGTGACACCATGTAAGACCGAAATAGCTATGAAAAAGCCTTCAAGTAATTAAATCTATCCAAAACTGTGTGATGCCCTGCATTATGCTTCATTTATCAGCCTTTACTCAAGGAGCACCAATGATCGGTTTAGAATGATAGTTTTATGTGGCTGATCAACTTGACATGTCAGCACAAAATCGTCCGTAACATTTGATTTAGAATTCTGAATGACACGAATCCAATGCCGACATTAAGCTAGCTTAATTTTCTATATTGTGACAATATTTAAGATCAAAATAGATATGAAAAAGCTTCGAAGTAATCCAATCTATCCCAAACTGCGTGATGCCATGCATTATGCTTCATTTATAATCCTTTTAGGTGGCCGATTAACTTGACATGTCTGCACTAAATTGTCTGTATCTTTTGATTTAGAGTTCAGAATGACACAAATCCAACTTCCATGTTAAGGTAGCTCAATTTTCTATACTACGGCAATTTTTTAGACCAAAATAGGTACGGCAGTGCCTTCAAGTAACCCAATCTATCCAAAACTGCGTGAGGCCACGCATTATGTTTCATTTCTAAACATTTGCTGAATGCACCAATATTCACTTTAGAATGATCATTTTAACTAGTTGATCAACTTCATCTTTCCGCACTAAATAATCTTTGACTTTTGATCTCGAGCTCAAAATGACATGAATCCAACGCCCACATTAATCTTGCTCTATTTTCAATATTGTGACAAAAATTTAAGACCGAAATGTGACAAAACATAAGACCGAAATGTGACAAAATTTCTATATTGTGATAACATTTGAGACTAAAACAGCTACGACAAAGCCTTCAACTAATCAAATATATTCTAACCTGCACGACGCCATGAATTATGATTCATTTATAACCCTGTACTCAAGGAGCACCAGTGATCAGTTTAGAATGATCAATTTAACAGGTCGATAAACCTGACATGTACACACTAAGTCTTCCGTAACTTTTGATTTAGAGTTCAGAATGACATGAATGATATTGTGACAACATTTGAGAGTGAAACAGCTACCACAAAGCCAACAAGTAATTAAATCTATCCCAAACTGCGTGATCCTATGCATTATGCTTCTTTGTAAACCTTCGCTCAATGAGCAACAATGATCAGGTTAGAATGTTCAATTTAACTGGCCGATCAACTGGACATGTACGCACTAAATTGTCCGTAACTTTTGATTGAATAACATGAATCCAATGCCCATGTTATGCTAGCTTAATTTTATATATTGTGACAACATTTGAGTCTGAAACAGCTACCACAAAGCCATCAAGTAATTAAATATATTCTAAAATGCGTGATGCCATGCATTATGCTTGATTTGTAAAACCTTTGCTCAATGATCACCAATGATCAGTTTAGAATGATCAATTTAAGTAGCCTATAAACTTGACATGTCCACACTAAATCATTCATAACTTTTGATTTAGTGTTCATAATGACATGAATCCAATGCCCATGTTAAGCTAGCTCAATTTTCTATGTTGTGATAAAATTTAATTTTGAAATAGCAATGAAAAATCCTCCGAGTAATCGAATCTATCCAAAACTGCGTGATGTCATGCCTTAGTATTCATTTGTAAACCTTTCCTCAATGAACTCCAATGATCAGTTTAGAATTATCAATTTCACTTGCCGATCAACTTGACATTTACGCACTAAATCTTCCGTAACTTTTGAATTAGAGTTCAGAATGACACAAATTTAATGGCTACGTTAAGCTAGCTCAATTTTCTATATTGTTACAACATTTAAGACTTAAACAACTACCTTAAAGCATTCAAGTAATCCAATCTATCCTAAATTGCATGATGCAATGCATCATTCTTCATTTATAAACCTTTACTCAAGGAGGACCAGTGATCAGTTAGAATGATCAATTTAATTGGCCGATAAACTTGACATGTCCGAAATGCATGATGCCATGCGTTTTGCTTCATTTATAAGCCTTTACTCAAGGAGCACCAATGATAAGTATAAATTATCATTTTAAATGGCCTATCAACTTGACATGGCCGCACTAATTTGTCCATAACTTTTGATTTAGAGTTTCCAATGACATGAATCCAACGCCCATGTTAAGCGAGCTCAATTTTCAATATTATGATAAACTATAAGACCGAAATAGATACGACAAAGCCTCAATGTAATCCATTCTATCACAAACCGCGTGATGCCATGCATTATGCTTCATTTGTAAACCTTTGCTCAATGAGCACCAATGATCAGTTTAGAATGATCAATTTAACTAGCTGATAAACTTGACAAGTCCACACTAAACCATCCATAACTTTTGACTTAGATTTGAGAATGACATGAATCAGACGCCCGCGTTAAGCTAGCTCAATTTTCTAAATTGTGACAAAGTTTTATACTGAAATAACTACGTTAAATCCTCTGAGTAATCGAATCTATGCCAAACGGCGTGATTCCCTACATTATGCTTCATTTGTAAACCTTTAATCAATGAACTCCAATGATCAGTTTAGAATGATCAATTTAGCTGACCAATCAACTTGACATGTACGAACTAAATCGTCTGTAACTTTTGATTAAGAGTTCAGAATGACACAAATCCAAAACCCATGGTAAGCTAGCTAAATTTTCTATATTGTGACAACATTTGATATTAAAAAAGCTACAACAAAGCCTTCAAGTAATCCAATCTATCCTAAAGTGCTTGATGCCATGCATTATGCTTCATTTATAACGCTTTACTCAAGGAGCACCAATGATCAGTTAAGAATGATCAATTTAACTCGCCGATAAACTTGACATGTACGCACTAAATCACCTGTTATTTTTGATTTAGAGTTCCGAATGAAACAAATCCACCGCCCATGTTAAGCTAGCTCAATTTTCTATATTGTGAAAATATTTTAGACTAAATCAGCTACCACAAAGCCTTCAAGTAATCCAATCTATCCAAAACTGCATGATGCCAGGCATTACGCTTCATTTATAAGCCTTTACTAAAGGAGCACAATTGATCATTTTAGAATCATCAATTTTAGTGGCCAAAAAAACTTGACATGTACGCAATAAATCATCCATAACTTTTGAATTAGAGTTCGGAATGACCGGAATCCAAGGCCCAAGTTAAGTTAGCTCATTTATTTGTGTTGTGACAACATTTGAGATTGAAATAACTACCATGAAGTCTCCAAGTAATCCAATCTATCCTAAACTGTGTGATGCTATGCATTATGTTTCATTTATAAGCCATTACTCAAGGAGCACCAATGGTAAGTTTAGAATGATAATTTTAATGCCCAATCTACTTGACATGTCCGCACAAAATAGTCCCTAACTTTTGATTTAGAGTTCAGAATGACACGAATCCAACGGCAACGTTAAACTATCTCCATTTTCCATATTGAGATAAAAATTAAGACCGAAGTAGCTACGACAAAGCCGCTAAGTAATCCAACCTATCGCAAAAGGCTTGATGCCATGCATAATTCTACATTTATAAGTTTTTACTCAATGAGGACCAATGATCAATTTAGAATGATCGTTTTAACTCGCCGATCAACTTGGCATGTCCACAATAAATCGCCCGTAATTTTTGATTCAGAGCTCAGTATGACACAAATCCAATGCCTATGTTAACCTTGCTTAATTTCCTATATTTTTAGAAAATATAAGACTAAAATAGCTACAACAAAGCCTCCATGTAATGGAATCTATCGCAAACTGCATGATGCCATGCATTATGCTTCATTAATAAGCGTTTAATCAAGTGAGCATTAATGATCAGTTTAGAATGATCATTTTAAATGAGTGATCAACTTCACATGTCCGCACTAAATCTTGTGTAACTTTTTATTCAGAGATCAGAATGACACGAATCCAACGCTCACGTTATCCTAGCTCAATTTTCTATATAGTGAAAAAATTTATTACTAAAATAGCTACGAGAAAGCCTCCAAGTAATTCAATCTATCGTAAACTGCTTGATGTCATGATATATGCTTCATTTATAACCCTTTTCTCAAGGTGTACCAATGATCAATTTAGAATGATCATTTTAACTAATCAATCAACTTGGCATGTCCGCACAAATTGTCCGTAACTTTTGATTCAGAGCTCAAAATGACACAAATCCAATGCCCATGTTAAGCTAACTCAATTCTTTATATTGTGACAAAATTGAAGACGGAAATAGCTACGACATAGCCTCAAAGTAAACGAATCCATCGCAAACTGTGTGATGCCACACTATATGCTTCATTAATAAGCGTTACTAATTGAGCACGAATAATCAGTTTAGAATTATCATTTTAACTGATCGATCAAATTGGCATGTCCGCCATAAATCGTCTGATTGCGAGCTCCGAATGACATGAATTCAACACTCATTTTAAGCTAGATCAATTTTCTATATTGTGAAAATATTTAAGACTGAAATAGGTATGAAAAAGCTTCTAAGTAATCCAATCTATCGCAAACTGCTTGATGCCATGCATTATGCTTCATTAGTAAGCTTTTACTCAATGAGCACCAACTATCAGTTTATAATGATCATTTTAACTTGCTGGTCAACTTTGCATGTCCACACTAAATCGTCTATAACTTTTGATTCAATGCTAAGAATTCCACGAATCTAACGTCCACGTTAATCTAGCAAATTTTTCTATATTGTGACAAAATTTAAGACTGAAAATGCTACGACTAAGCCTCCAAGTAATCGAATCTATCACAACCTGTTTGATGTCATGCACTATGCTTCATTAATATGTCTTTACTCAATGAGCACCAATGATCAGTTTAGAATGATCATTTTAACTCGCCGTTCAACTTGAAATATCCAAAAAAAATCGTGTGTAACTTTTGATTCAGAGTTCTGAATGATACGATTCCAACTACCACGTTAAGGTAGCAAACTTTTTTATATTGTGACAAAAATTAAGACTGAAATAGGTACAACAAAGCCTCCAAGTAATCGAATCTATTTCAAACAATGTGATGCCATGCATTATGCTTCATTAATAAGCCTTTATTCAATGGGCACCAATGATCAGTTTAGAATGATCATATTAACTGGCCGATCAGCTTAACATGTCCGCACAAGATCGTCTGTAACTTTTGATTCAGAACTCAGAATAACACGAATCAACACACGTTAAGCTAGATCAATTTTCTATATTGTGAAAAAATTTAAGACTGAAATAGCTACGAGAAAGCCTCCAAAAAATTCAATCTATCGCAAACTGCTTGATGCCATGAATTATGCTTCATTAATAAGCCTTTACTCAATGAGCAGCAATGGTAAGTTTAGAATGCTCATTTTAGCTAGCCGGTCAACTTGAATTGTCGACACCAAATCGTCTGTAACTTTTGATTGAGAGCTCAGAATGACACAAATCCAACGCCCACATTAAACTAGATAAATTTCCTATATTTCCTCAAAATTTAAGACTGAAATAGCTACGATAAAGCCTCCAAGTAATCGAATCTATCGCAAACTGCATGATGCCACGCATTATGCTTCCTCTATAAGCCTTTTCTCAATGACCATTAATGATCAATTTAGAACAATCATTTTAACTGAATGATCAACCTCACATGTCTGAACTAAATCTTCTGTAACTTTTAATTCAAAGCTCAGAATAACACGAATGCAACGATCACGTTAAACTAGTTCAATTTTATATATTGTGAAAAAATTTAAGACTGAAATAGCTACAAGAAAGCCCTCAACTAATTCAATCTATCGCAAACTGCTTGATGCCATGAATTATGCTTCATTTATAAACTTTTACGCAAGGAGCACCAATAATCAATATAGAATGATCATTTTAACTGACCGATCAACTTGGTGTGTCCGCACTAAATCGTCCGTAACTTTTGATTCAGAGCTCATAATGACATGAATCCAATGCCCACGTTAAGCTATCTCAATTTTCTATATTGTGACAAAATTGAAAACAGAAATAGCTACGACAAAGATTCAAAGTAATCAAATCTATCGCAAACTGTGGGATGCCACGCATTATGGTTCATTTATAAGCTTTTCCTCAATGAGCACCAATAACCAGTTTAGAATTATTATTTTAACTGACCAATCAACTTGGCATGTCCGCACTAAATTGTCTGATTTCGAGCTCAGAATGAGTTGAATTCAATGCTCACGTTAATCTAGCTTAATTTTCTATGTTGTGAAAAATTTAAAGACAGAAATAGCTACGAAAAATCCTCCGAGTAATCCAATCTATCGCAAACTTCTTGATGCCATGCATTATGCTTCATTAGTAAACTTTTACTCAATGAGCACCATTGATCAGTTTAGAATGATCATTTTAACTAGCCAGTCAACTTGTCATGTTCACACTAAATCGTCTATAACTTTTGATTCAAAGCTTAGAATGCCACGAATCTAACGCCCACGTTATGCTTGCTAAATTTTCTATATTGTGACAAAAAATTTAAACTGAAATTGCTAGGAAAAAGCCTCCAAGTAATCGAATCTATCGCAAAGTGCTTGATGTCATGCACTATGCTTCATTAAAAAGCCTTACTCAATAAGCACCAATGATCATTTTAGAATTATCATTTTAACTCGCCGATGAACTTGACATAACCGCACTAAATCTTTAGTAACTTTTGATTCAGAGCTCAGAATAACACGAATCCAATGCCTACATTAAGCTAGCTCAATTCACTATATTGAAAAAATTTAACACTGAAATAGCTATGAGAAAGTGATACAAGCCTCGAATCAAGGCTGTACACGAGTGGGCTGTGTGGAGAAGATTAGGTGAGAAACTCAACCTTAGGCTTCTGGATGGGGGTTTTCTGTTTGGTAATGGATGGAAGGGTGAAGTGAACCACACGAGGGGTGATGAACCTCGTTATAAATCACAAACTTAGAAGCTAGGAGGGCTGGTCTCGACTAGGTTCTAAGCGCACAAGTTCTTGAGAGAAAACTTGTAGGAAGAAAATTTGATCTTTATTAATATGAGAAAAAAGTTGTCGAACTACAATGCTGAAGGAGCCTTATTAATATGCTTGTCAGCTTGACCTTCTTGGTTCGACTCAATACAAAAAATGGAAAACTTACAAAAGTGCACAAAAGGAAAAATTACAAAAGGGAATAACCGAGAAGGACTTCTACCTAAATTGTCTTTGACTCAAAATGTAAACATTCTAAATCCTACCCTGCAAAACAGAAAGAGGCAAGTATGTAATTTGAAAACTTACCTTTCTTACCTATCGGCCAAAAAATGGAAGGTGGCCGACCTTGTGGCATGCACCCGTCTAGCTCCTAGTCTTCGACTTGGAGTAGGGTTATGAATCCTTGGGCCCTGACCTCCCTTGCCACTAAAGCCCAAGTCTCTGAAGTCCATTGTATTGTTGAGAAGCGTTTGGACTCTTCCTTGCACTCTTGGCCCAATGCTGCTTGTTGATCATCATCTAGGAGCTTGTCGACCCACAAACTGAACTTGTGGAAGAGTGCCCTTTATCTGCTCCTTGTCATTGCTCCTGGTGGCACCACTGGTGTAGAAAATTCCTCTAGATGCATGTCTTGAAGCTGGTAGCTTATCTTGTTCGAGTCTCTTTGTGTAGATGTTGAAATGGTGGTGCAATCGGCTGGATCGGCTGTACCGGCTGGACTGTGCGAGGTACTAGCCGTATTGTCATCGGAGCCGGCCAGGTTGATCCCGGAGCCCGCGGCGTCACCAATTGGGCTGGTGGTTTCATCCACGTTGCCGCCAGTTGGGCCAGAGGTTTGGGCCTCTCCGCCAGAAAGGTTGATCGGTCCAGCCTGGAGGTACCGCTTGGGCCGGCAGGCGCGCCCAATGGCCCGGCTGTCTCGGGCAAGCTCTCTGGTCGCCCAATCTGGTCTCCTGGCCGGCCATACGATCTTATGTCCCCATCATCCCCTCCCCCTTCAGTAGGTTTTGACCTCAAAACTTGTTAATCTGCATGGAAAGGAGCTAAATCAGTTACGTTGAATGTGTTAGACACATTAAACTCACCTGGAAGCTCGATCCGGTAGGCGTTGTTGTTGATCCTCTCCAGTACTCTGAATGGTCCATCTCCACTTGGGGCAAGCTTGGAACTCCTTAGGTTGGGGAACCTCTCCTGCCGTAGGTGTAGCCACACCCAATCGCCTTGTTGAAAAATCATCTCCTTTCTTCCCTTGTTGGCATGAGTCACGTACAGCCCGGTTCTCTTCTCCAAGTTTTCTGCTACCTTCTGCTGTATCTTCTTCAGGAACTCGGCCTTGGATGCTCCGTTGAGGTTGGTCATCTCTGCTGGTGGCAGTGGCGTTTGCTCCAAAGGTGTTAGGGGGTTGAAACCGTAGACTACTTCAAAAGGGGTCTTCTTGGTTGATGAGTGCACCGCTCGGTTGTATGCGAACTCTATGAATGGCAGGCACTCCACCAAAGTCTTGAGGTTCTTCCCTAGTGTAGTCCTGAGAAGAGTCGACAACATCCAGTTGACTACTTCAGTTTGGCCATCGGTTTGAGGATGGCAGGTGGTAGAGAAGAGCAGCTTTGTGCCTAGATTCTTCCAGAGGGTCCTCCAGAAGTGGCTGAGGAATTTGGTGTCCCTGTCTGACACGATGGTCCTTGGCACTCCGTGAAGCCGTACCATCTCCCTGAAGAACAGCTCGGCTGTTTGCGTGGCATCATTGACATTGGCACATGGGATGAAGTGTGCCATCTTGGAGAATCTGTCTACCACTACAAAGATTGCTTCTTTGTGGTTGATCTTGGGCAGGCCTAGAACAAAGTCCATTGATATATCCACCCATGGATGTGTCGGTATGGGCAGTGGGAGATACAACCCGTGAGGTTCCACTCGGGACTTTGCCTTCTTGCAAGTGATACACCTTGCACAATGAGCTTCTACTGTCCTCTTGATGTGTGGCCAGTAGAAGTGCTCCTTGACCACTGCTAGAGTCTTGTCGACACCAAAGTGGCCCATGAGTCCTCCTCCATGAGCTTCTCGGATGATAAGCTCCCTTAATGATCCTTGTGGTATGCACAGCCTTCTCTCTCGGAACAAGAATCCCTCATGGATGTAAAACTTGCCATACTCCCTGTGCTACACTCCTTGTAGCTCTCAGCAACTCAGGATCATCCTTGTATAGGTCCTTGATGTGATCGAATCCTAGGACCTTTCCCTCCATGGTGGATATCAAGGCAAACTTCCTTGATAGTGCATCAGCTACCACATTGTCTTTGCCCTTCTTGTACTTGATGATGTATGGGAAGGTCTCTATGAACTCCATCCACCTGGCATGTCTCCTCTTGAGATTGGTTTGCCCTCGGAGGTTTTTGATAGTCTCGTGATCAGTGTGGATCACAAACTCCTTGGACAGCAAGTAATGCTGCTAAGTCTCCAATGCTCGGACAAGGGCATAAAGCTCCTTGTCGTAAGTGGGGTAGTTCAGTGAGGCACCACCTAGCTTCTCACTGAAGTATGCCACTGGTCTCCCTCCTTGGGTTAGCACTGCTCCTATGCCTATTCCAGAGGCATCACACTCCACTTCAAATGTCTTGTTGAAGTCAGGCAGGACTAGCACTGGTGCATGTGTAAGGCTGTCCTTCAAGGCCTGGAATGCCTTCTCCTGAGCTTCTCCCCAGCTGAATCCCACGTTCTTCTTCACTACTGCCGTCAATGGTGAGGCAATACTGCTGAAGTTGGGCACGAATCTCCTATAGAAGCTGGCCAGTCCGTGGAAGCTCCTCACTTGGCTGATGTTTCTTGTTGTTGGCCACTCTTCTATGGCTCGAATCTTCTCTTCATCAACGTGTAGGTCCTGTGAACTTACAACAAAACCTAAAAAGACAAGTTTATCAGTACAAAAGATGCACTTCTTGAGATTGGCATAAAGCTCTTCGTGTCGAAGGGTTTTAAGTACCATCTCAAGATGTGTGAGGTGTTCCCGTAGGCACTTACTATAAACCAAAATGTCATCAAAGTAAACCACAACAAACTTACTGATGTACGTCCTAAGAACTTGGTTCATAAGGCGCATGAAGGTGCTTGGGGCATTAGTCAAGCCGAATGACATGACTGTCCACTCGTATAGCCCTTGCTTTGTCTTGAAAGCAGTCTTCCATTCATCACCTTCCTTCATCCTGACCTGGTGGTATCCACTCTTGAGGTCTATCATGGAGAAGACCGTGGCTCCACTCAGCTCATCTAGCATGTCATCCAGCCATGGTATCGGATGCCGGTACTGACTGTGATAGTGTTGATGGCTCGGCAGTCCACGCACATTCGCTCAAGGTTCCATCCTTCTTGGGCACTAGTAAAGCAACTGGTACGGCAACATGGAACTGAGGCTCTCTCGAACAATAGCCTTTCTCCAGGAGCTCCTTGACTTGCTTCTCAAGCTCCTTGGACTCCTCTGGACTCATCCGGTAGGCTGGCATGTTGGGCAGGGCTGCTCCGGGCACTAGGTCGATCTGGTGTTCTATGCCACGTAAAGGAGGCAAGCCTGCTGGTATCTCCTCTGGAAACACATCCTGGAACTTGTTGAGGAGAGTTGCTACTTAAGGAGGTAGCTCTACCTGTTCTTTTTCTACATTCAACACTTCTTTGAAAACCATTACTAGCATTAGGTCCCTCGAGGCTAAAGCTCTCCGGACATGACTCGGTTGAATAAGAAAGTTAGATTTAATGAGCTTCTTTTCCTTACTCATTTACTGTTTGAAGATCATGTACCTGGGCAGGTGTAAGAGGAGCTAGGCTGACCTTTCTCTTGTCATGCACAAAAGTGTAGAGATTGGTTCGGCCATCATGCCTGGTCTCTTTGTCAAACTGCCATGGCCTTCCTAGCAGAAGATGGCCAGCTTGCATGGGCACCACGTCGCATACGACTTGGTCTTGGTACTTGCCCACACTGAATGGCACAGTGACTTGCTCATGGATCTTGAGCTCCAATTTGTCATCGAGCCATCTCAGTCTATATGGTCGAGGATGCCTTGTCTTCTCTAGACCTAGCTTATCAACCATATATGCACTAGCAACGTTAGTGCAAGAACCACCATCTATGATGAGGTTACATACCTTGCCCTTGATGGTGCAACGGCTGTGGAAGATGTTCTCCCTTTGGATGGTCTCTGAAGGATCCACCATTGCACTGAGGATGCGTCTAGTGACCAGCACTTACCCCACATCAGGGTACTCAATGTCACAGTATCCTTCTAGTTCATAGTCCTCTTCATCTTGGGACTCATATTCTCCAGCCTCCGTAATCAGCATGACCCGGTTGTTTGAGCACTCCCTTGAGATGTGTCCACAACCCGTACACTTGAAACAAGTGATGTCACGTGATCTTTGAGGGTTAGAAGACTTACTCGGCTCTCTCTGGTCATGGGTGGGTTCAGAAGGCTTGCTCTTGAACCTTGACTCGATCTCTATGCTCTTGCCTTTGTCTACGGGCTTGGGAATGTTGCTTGGTGCCCAAGGCGTCTTAGGCTTACTGCGGATGTCTTGACTCTTACGTTTGATGTGCTGCTCAGCCTGGACAGATAGGTTGAACAAGTCTTTGAAGTCATTGTAGATTTGCCTTTCCACCTTGCGGCTGACTCTTTCTTGGAGTCCATCCAAGAATTGTGCCATCAATGCTTCTTCATCATCATTGAGCTCTAGCCCGTTCCTTAGCTTCTCGAACTCTTCATAGTACTCCTCTACTGATCTAGTACCCTGCTTAAGAGTACGAAAACGACGTTGCAAGTCCCTATGAAAGTAAGGTAGAACAAACCTTTGTCGCATGACATCTTTCATGTTGACCCATGAGTCTCTGGGCCTCATTCTTTTCCTCCTTCTGTCAGATACCTCACGATCCCACCAGATGAGGGCATTGTCCGTGAGTTGTGCTACTGCCATTGAGACTCTCCTAGGCCCTAGTTGGTTGTAATGATCGAAGATATGATCCATTCTTCTCTCCCAATCTAGGTAAGCCTTGGGGTCTACTTTTCCTGCAAAACTTGGAGGAGTTAGCTTAACATCAGGATGAGTTACCCGGTTGTAGGCATGTTCATCTCCATCCTCATGATGTCTAGGAGGCATCCTTGGTCTCTGGTGAAGACCATATGGCTCGAAGCCATCATCTTCTGCCTCTGGTTGCCGTGGAGGTCCTCTCGGCCTATGGTGATAGTTATGAGGTTGTGTGTCCTCATCTCCATCTGGCTGGGGTCCTCCTGTTCGTGTCGTGTCCTAAGGTGCTCAGGACCCTCAGCATGGCCTTGCTCAGCTCTCACGTGCCTTATGGCCTGGAATCTCACAGACCTCTCCACGCGCTCCAATCTCTCGCCTATGGATGCGAGTTGCGTTTGTAGGGTGGTGAACATGGCCATCATGGCTTCGGTTGCTTCTCTATTTTCTTCTGCCATTGCGTACTACAAAGATAGAAGACAAGTTATGCTGCTCCTAAATTATTAGGAGGGTTTTCTTTTATAAGGGGGATTCGAAAAAATGCAAAAACGAAAAAATCTGAGAATTGGAAATTTGAAAATATGAAGATTTGAATAAAAAGGAAACTTTCTTGACAACTATTGCTAGCTGTCCAATTCGAATCATTTTGCTATTTTTCCTATTTTCTTTTTCTTTTCTTTTTAATTTAACTTAAATTTAATGGAAATATGATTCTAACAAAAAGGAAAGTCGAATATAGCAATGCAAGAATGATTCTAGAACCTAGTGATGCACGTAGGAACTAGATGCACGTAGGAACTAGATGCACTCGGTATGAACTTAGATGTTATTGTTTTTTTATTTTCTTGAATCAAACTTAAACTAATGCAAGAACAAGAAACAAGACAAGTTAAAGGATAGAAACAACCTGGTTTAGGAGCTTTAAGCTCAGATACCCAAATGATACAAGCCTCGATTGAAGGCTTATATGCGCATGGGCTGTTTGGAGAAGGTTACGTGAGAAACTCGACCTTAGAATTCTGGGATAGGGGTTTTTGGGTTGGTATTCGATGGAGGAGTGAAGTGAACCACACGAGGGGTGATGAACCTCGTGATAAATCACAAACTTAGAGCTAGGAGGGCTGGTCTCAACTAGGTTCTAAGCACACAAGATTATTAGAGAGAAAACTTGTTGAAAGAAAGTTCTATCTTTATTAATATCAAAAAGGTTGTCGAACTACAATGCTGGAAGAAGCCTTATTATTATGCTCGACAGCTCGACCTTCTAGGGTCGACTCAAATAAAGAAAAGGAAAGTTTACAAAAGTGCACAAATGGAAAAGATACAAAAGTGCATAACCGAAAAAGGACCTATTCCTAAAATGTTTTTGACTCAAAAATGTAAACAATCTAGATCCTACCCTGCGAAACAGAAAGAGGCATATATTCGAATTGAAACTTACCTTACTTACCTCATGGCCAAGAAATGGAAGGTGGCCGTCCTTGTGGCATGCACGCGCGTTGCTCCTAGTCTTCGACTTGGAGTAGGGTTAGGAATCTTTGGGCTTTGACCTCTCTTACCACTAAAGCCCAAGTCTCTGAAGTCCCTTGCATTATTGAGAAGCCTTTGGACACTTCTTTGCACTTCTGGCCCATTGTCCTTAGTCGATCTTCCTCTAGGAGCTTGTCGACCCATAAGCTGAACTTGTGGAAGAGTGCTCCTGATCTGCTCCTTGTCATTGCTCCTGGTGGCACTACTGGTGTGGAGACTTCCTCTAGATGCATGTCCTGAAGCTGGTAGATTATCTGGTCCGAGTTTAAGTTTGATTTATAGTTCATAATGACATGAATCCAACGTCCACGTTAAACTAGCTTAATATTCTATATTGTGATAAAATTTAATATTGAAATAGCTATGACAAATTCTCCGGGTAATCGAATCAATCCAAAACTGCGTGATGTCATGCATTATGCTTCATTTGTAAACGTTTGCTCAATGAAATCCAATGATCAGTTTAGAGTTATCAATTTCACAGGTTGATTAACTTGGAATGTACACACTAAATCTTTTGTAAATTTTGAATTAGAGTTCAGAATGACACGAATCCAACGCCCACATTAAGCTAGCTCAAGTTTCGATATTGTGACACAATTTAAGACCGAACTAGCTAAGACAAAGCCTTCAAGTAATCCAATATATCAAAAATTGCGTGATGCCATGTATTATGCTTCATTTATCAGCCTTTACTCAAATAACACCAATGATCTGTTTAAAATGATCATTTTAACTGGCCGATAAACTTGACATGTCGGCACTAAATCATCCATAACTTTTGATTTATAGTTCAGAATGACACGAATCAACCCCCAAGTTAAGTTAGCTCAATTTTCTGTATTGTGACAAAATTTAAGATCGAAATAGCTATGACAAAGCTTCCAAGTAAGTACCTCTATCCCAATCTGCGTGATGGCATGCATTAAGCGTCATTTATAATCATTTACTCACGGAGCACCAATGATCAGTTTAGAATGATCATTTTAGATGGCCGATCAACTGGACATGTCTGCACTAAATTGTTTGTATCTTTTGATTTAGAGTTCAGAATGACACAAATCCAACGCCCACGTTAAGCTAACTCGATTTCATATATTTTGAAAAAAAATTAAGACTTAATTAGCTACAATAAAGCCTCCAAGTAATCTAATACATCACGACATGCATGATGCCATGCACTATTTTTCATTTATAAGCTTTTACTCAATGAGCACGGTGACAAATAGCTACGACAAAGCCTTCAAGTAATTAAATCTATCCCAAACTGTGTGATCCTATACATTATGCTTCATTTGTAAACCTTTGCTCAATGAGTACCAATGATCAGTTTACAATGATCAATTTAACTGGCCAATCACCTGGATATGTATGCACTAAATCGTTTGTAACTTTGGATTTAGAGTTGAGAATAACATGAACCCAACGCCCAGATTAAGCTAGCTTAATTTTCTATATTATGACAACATTTGACATGCAAACAGCTACCACAAAGCCATCAAGTAATAAAATCTATTCCAAACTACGTGATGTCATGCATTATGCTTCATTTGTAAAGCTTTGCTCAATGAGCACCAATGATCAGTTTAGAATAATCAATTTAACTAGCCGATAAACTTGACATGTTCGCACTAAATCGTTCATAACTTTAGATTTATTGTTCATAATCACATGAATCCAACACCCACGTTAAGCTGACTCACTTTTCTATATTACGATAAAATTTAATATTCAAATAGCTATGATAAATCCTCCGAGAAATCAAATCTATCCCAAACGGCGTGATTTCCTGCATTATGCTTCATTTGTAAACCATTTCTCAATGAACTCCAATGATCAGTTTAGAATGATCAATTTAACTGGCCAATCAACTTGACATGTGCGCACTAAATCGTCTGTAACTTTAGATTAATAGTTCAGAATGACAGGAATGCAACACCCACATTAAGCTGGCTCCATTTTCTATATTGTGACAACATTTGAGATTGAAAGAGCTACCACAAAGCCTTTAAGTAATCCAATCTATCCTAAACTGCTTGATGCCATGCATTATGCTTCATTTATAACGCTTTACTCATGTATCACCAATGATCAATTTAAAATGATCAATTTAACTAGCCGATAAACTTGACATGTACGCACTAAAACATCCGTAACTTTTGATTTAGAGTTCAGAATGACACGAATCCATCACCCACGTTAAGCTAGCTCCATTTATATATTGTGACAATATATGGGACTAAATAAGCTACCAGAAAGCCTTCAAGTAATCCAATCTATCGGAAACTGCGTGATGTCAGGCATTATGCTTCATTTATAAGCATTTACTCAAGGAGCACAATTGATCAGTTTAGGATGATCAATTTAAATGGCCAAAAAACTTCACATGTATACAAGGCCCAAGTTAAGCTAGTTCATTTTTCTTTGTTGTGTCAACATTTGAAACTGAAACAACTACAATGAAGTCTCCAAGTAATCCAATCTACACTAAATTGCGTGATGCCATGCATTATGTTTCATTTATAAGCCTTTACTCAAGGACCACCAATGATCTCTTTAGAATGATCATTTTGAATGCCTGATCAACTTGACATGTCCGCACAAAAAGTCCCTAACTTTTGATTTGGAGTTCAGAATGACACGAATCCAATGGCAACGTTAAGCTATCTCAATTTTCCATATTGTGAAAAAATTTAAAACCGAAGTAGCTAAAACAAAGCCTCCAAGTAATCGAATCTTTTGCAAACTCCGTGATGCCACGCATTATGCTTCATTAATAAGCCTTTACTCAATGCGAATTAATGATTAGTTTAGAATGATCATTTTAACTCGCCAATCAACTTGACATGTCCACACTAAATCGTCCGTAACGTTTGATTCAGTGCTCAGTATGACACGAATCCAATGCCCACGTTAAGCTAGCTCAATTTTCTATATTGTGAAAAAATTTAAAACTGAAATAGTTACAAGAAACCCTCCAAGTAATTCAATCTATCGCAAACTGCTTGATTTCATGAATTATGCTTCATTTATAAGCCTTTGCTAAAGGAGCAGCAATGATCAATTTAGAATGATCATTTTAACTGACCGATCAACTTGGCATATATGCACTAAATCGACTGTAACTTTAGATCCCCAGTTTAGAATGACACGAATCCAACATCCACTTTAAGCTCGCTAAATTTTCTATATTGTGACAAAATTTAAGACTAAAATAGCTACGATAAAGCCTCAAACGGTGCTATGCCATTCATTATGCTTCATAAATAAGCATTTACTCAATGGGCACCAATGATTAGTTTAGAATGATCATTTTAACTGGCCGATCAGCTTAACATGTCCACAAAAAATTGTCTATAACTTTTGATTCAGAGCTCTGAATAACACGAATCCAACGCCCATGTTAAACTAGCTAAATTTTTTATAATGTGAAAAAATTTATAATTAAAATAGCTACTAGAAAGCCTATAAATAATTCCATTTATCGCAAACGGCTTGATGCCACGAACTGTGCTTCATTTATAAGCCTTTATTCAAGGAGCAGCAATGATCAATTTAGAATGATCATTTTAACTGACCGATCAACTTGGCATGTCCGAACTAAAATGCCTGTTACTTTTGATTCAGAGCTCTGAATGACATGAATCCAATGCACACGTTAAGCTAGCTCAATTTTCTATATTGTGACAAAATTGAAGACAGAAATAGCTACAACAAAGCCTCGAAGTAATCGAATCTATCGCAAACTGCTGATGCCAAGCATTATGCTTCATTAATAAGCGTTTACTCAATGAGAACTAATAATCAGTTTAGAATTATCATTTTAACTGACCGATCAACTTGGCATGTGAACACTAAATCGTTTGATTCCGAGCTCAAAATGACATGAGTTCAACGCTCGCATTAAACTAGCCTAATTTTGTATATTGTTAAAAAAATTAAGACTGAAATAGCTACGAGAAAGCCTCCGAGTAATCCAATCTATCGCAAACTGCTTGATGTCATGCACTATGCTTCGTTAATAAGCCTTTACTCATTGAGCAGCAACGATCAGTTTAGAATGATCATTTTAACTCGCCGATCAACTTGACATGTCCGCACAAAATCTTCTGTAACTTTTGATTCAGAGTTCAGAATAACACGAATCTAATGCACACGTTAAGCTAGCTAAATTTTCTATATTTTGACAAAATTTAAGACTTAAGTATCTACGACAAAGCCTCCAAGAAATCGAATCTATCGCAAACAGCGTGATGCCATGCATTATGCTTCGTTTATAAGCCTTTACTCAATGAGCACAAATGATCAGTTTAGAATGATCTTTTTAACTGACCGATCAGCTTAACATGTCCGCACTAAATCATCTGTAACTTTTGATTTAGAGCTCATAATAAAACGAATCCAACACCCACGTTAACCTACCTCAATTTTCTATATTGTGAAAGCGTTTAACACTAAAATAGCTACAAGAAAGCCTTCAAATAATTCAATCTATCGCAAACTGTTTGATGGCATGAATTATGCTTCACTAATAAACCTTTAATCAATGAGCAGCAATGATAAGTTTAAATGCTCATTTTAACTAGCCAGTCAACTTGACATGTCTGCATGAAATCGTCCCTAACGTTTGATTCAGAGATCAGAATGACACAAATCCAACGCCAAAATTAATCTAGTTTAATTTTCTACAATTTGAAAAAATTTAAGACTGCAATAGATATGACAAAGCCTCCAAGTAATCGAATCTATCACAAACTATGTGATGCCACGCATTATGTTTAATTAATAAGCCTTTACTCAGTAAGCATTAATGATAAGTTTAAAATAATCATTTTATCAGACTGAACAACCTGATATATCCGCACGAAATCTTCTGTAACTTTTGATTCGAAGCTCAGAATGAAACAAATCAACCGCTCACGTAAAGCTAGCTCAATTTTCTATATTGTCAAAAAATTATGATTGAAATAGCTATGAGAAAGCCTCCAAGTAGTTCAATTTATCGTAAACAGCTTGATACCATGAATTATGCTTCATTTATAAGCCTTTACTCAATGAGCACCAATGATCAATTGAGAATGATAATTTTAACTGACCGATCAATTTGGCATGTCCGCACTAAATCGTCTGTAACTTTTGATTCAGAGCTCAAAATGACACGAATCCAATGCCCATTTTAAACTAGCTCAATTTTCTATATTTTCTCAAAATTGAAGACAGAAATTGCTACGAAAAGCCTTAATGTAATTGAATCTATCGCAAATTGTGTGATGCAACGCATTATGCTTCATTAATAAGCGTTTACTCAGTGAGCACTAATAATCAGTTTAGAATTACCAATTTAACTGACTGATCAACTTGGCATGTCTGCACTAAATCGTCTGATTCCGAGCTCGGAATGACATGAATTCAATGGTCACGTTAAGCCTCCAAGTAATCGAATCTATCCCAAACGGTGTTATGCCATTCATTATGCTTCATAAATAAGCATTTACTCAATGGGCACCAATGATTAGTTTAGAATGATCATTTTAACAGGCCGATAAGCTTAACATGTCCACAAAAAATCGTCTATAACTTTTGATTCAGAGCTCTGAATAACACGAATCCAACGACCACGTTAAGCTGGCTCAATTTTTTATAATGTGAAAAAATTTAAAATTAAAATAGCTACAAGAAAGCCTATAAGTAATTCAATCTATCGAAAACTGTTTGATGCCACGAACTATGCTTCATTTATAAGCCTTTATTCAAGGAGCAACAATGATCAATTTAGAATGATCATTTTAACTGACCGATCAACTTGGGATGTCCAAACTAAAATGCCTGTTACTTTTGATTTAGAGCTCCGAATGACACGAATCCAATGCCCACGTTAAGCTAGCTCAATTTTCTATATTGTGACAAAATTGAAGACAGAAATAGCTACGACAAAACCTCAAAGTAATCGAATCTATCACAAACTGCCTGATGCCAAGCATTATGCTTGATTAATAAACATTTACTCAATGCACACCAATAATCAGTTTAGAATTATCATTTTAAGTGACCGATCAACTTGGCATGTGCGCACTAAATCATTTGATTACGAGCTCAAAATGACATGAATCCAGCCCTCGCGTTAAACTAGCTTAATTTTGTATATTGTAAAAAATTTAAGACTGAAATAGCTACGACAAAGCCTTCGAGTAATCCAATCTATCGCAAACTGCTTGATGCCATGCATTATGCTTCACTAATAAGCTTTTACTCAATGAGCACCAATGATCAGTTTAGAATGATCATTTTAACTCGCCGATCAACTTGGCATGTCCACACTTAATAGTCCCTTAATAGCTCGAATCTAGCTCAATTTTCTATATTGTGAAAGCGTTTAAGACTAAAATAGCTACAAAAAAGCCTTCAAATAATTCAATCTATCGCAAACTGCTTGATGGCATGAATTATGCTTCACTAATAAGCCTTTAATCAATGAGCAGCAATGATAAGTTTAAAATGCTCACTTTAACTAGCCAGTCAACTTGACATGTCTGCATGAAATCGACCCTAACTTTTGATTCAGAGATCAGAATGAAACAAATCCAACGCAGAAATTAAGCTAGTTCAATTTTCTATAATTTGAAAAAATTTAAGACTGGAATAGCTATGACAAAGCCTCCAAGTAATCGAATCTATCACAAACTATGTGATGCCACGCAGTATGCTTCATTAATAAGCCTTTACTCAGTAAGCATTAATGATAAGTTTAGAATAATCATTTTAACTAACTGATCAACCTGACATGTTCGTACTAAATCTTCTATAACATTTGATTCGGAGCTCAGAATGAAACGAATCAACCGCTCACTTTAAGCTAGCTCAATTTTCTATATTTTCAAAAATTTAAGATTGAAATAGCTATGAGAAAGCCTCCAAATAATTCAATCTATCGTAAACTGCTTGATACCATGAATTATGCTTCAGTTATAAACCTTTACTCAACGAGCACCTATGATCAATTGAGAATGATAATTTTAACTGACCGATCAATTTGGCATGTCCGCACTAAATCGTCCGTAACATTTGATTTAGAGCTCAAAATGACACGAATCCAATGCCCACATTAAGCTAGCTCAATTTTCTATATTGTCACAAAATTGAAGACATAAATAGCTACGAAAAAGCCTCAAAGTAACTAAATCTATTGCAAATTGTGTGATGCAACGCATTATGCTTCATTAATAAGCGTTTACTCAGTGAGCACTAATAATCAGTTTAGAATTACCAATTTAACTGACCAATCAACTTGCCATGTCCGCACTAAATCATCTGATTCCGAGCTCAGAATGACATGAATTCAATGGTCACGTTAAGCTAGCTCAATTTTCTATATTGTGAGAAATTTTAAAACTGAAATAGCTATGACAAAGCCTCCGAGTAACCCAATCTATCACAAACTGCTTGATGCCATGCATTATGCTTCATTAATAAGCTTTTACTCAATGAGCACCACTGATCAGTTTAGAATGATCATTTTAACTCGCCAGTAACTTGACATGTCCACACTAAATCATCTATAACTTTTGACTCATAGGTCAGAGTCCCACGAATCTAACGCCCACGTTAACCTAGCTAAAATTTCTATATTGTGACAAAATTTAAGAATGCAATTGCTTCGATAAAGCCTCCAAGTAATCAAATCTATCGCAAGCTGCTTGATGTCATGTACTATGCTTCATTAATAAGCCTTTACTCAATGAGCACCAATGATCAGTTTCGAGTGGTCATTTTAACTCGCCGATCAACTTGACAGATCCGCACTAAATCGTCCGTAACTTTTGATTCAGAGCTCAGAATAACACGAATCCAATGCCCACATTAAGCTAGCTCACTTTTTTATATTGTGCAAAAATTTATGATTGAAATAGCTACAACACTGCCTCCAAATAATCCAATATATCACAAACTTCTTGAATGAATTATGCTTCAATAATAAGCCTATACTCAATGACCATTAATGATGATTTTAGAATGATCATTTAACTGACTGATCAACTTGACATGTACACACTAAATCTTCTGTAACTTTTGATTCAGAGCTCCGAATGACATGAATCCAACCCCCATGTTAAGCTAGCGGCGAGAAAGTCTTCAAGTAATTTAATCTATCACAAACTGTTTGATGCCATGAATTATGATTCATTTATAAGTCATTACTCAAGGAGCACCAATGATCAATTTAGAATGATCATTTTGACTGACCTATCAACTTGGCATGTGGGCACTAAATCGTATGTAATTTTTGATTCAGAGCTCAGAATGACAGAAATCCAATGCCCACGTTAAACTAGCTCAATTTTCTATATGCTGACAAAGTTGAAGATGGAAATAGCTACGACAAAGCCTCAAAGTAAGTGAATCTATCGCAAACGGCGTGTTGCCATGCATTATGCTTCATTAATAAGCGTTTACTCAATGAGCACCAATAATCAGTTTAGAATTATCATTTTAACTGACCGATCAATNTCAATTTTCTATATTGTGACAAAATTGAAGACAGAAATAGCTACGACAAAACCTCAAAGTAATCGAATCTATCACAAACTGCCTGATGCCAAGCATTATGCTTGATTAATAAACGTTTACTCAATGCACACCAATAATCAGTTTAGAATTATCATTTTAAGTGACCGATCAACTTGGCATGTGTGCACTAAATCGTTTGATTACGAGCTCAAAATGACATGAATCCAGCCCTCGCGTTAAACTAGCTTAATTTTGTATATTGTAAAAAATTTAAGACTGAAATTGCTACGACAAAGCCTTCGAGTAATCCAATCTATCGCAAACTGCTTGATGCCATGCATTATGCTTCACTAATAAGCTTTTACTCAATGAGCACCAATGATTAGTTTAGAATGATCATTTTAACTCGCCGATCAACTTGGCATGTCCACACTTAATAGTCTATGAGTTTTGACTCAAAGCTTCGAATGCCCCAAATCTAACGCCCACATTAAGCTAGCTAAATTTTCTATATTGTAACAAAATTTATGACTAAAGTATCTACGACAAAGCCTTCAAGAAATCGAATCTATCGCAAACAGCGTGATGCCATGCATTATGCTTCATTGATAAGCCTTTAAGGATCATTTTAACTGGCCGATCAGCTTAACATGTCCACACTAAATCGTCTGTAACTTTTGATTTAGAGCTCATAATAACACGAATCCAACATCCATGTTAACCTAGCTCAATTTTCTATATTGTGAAAGCGTTAAAGACTAAAATAGCTACAAAAAGCCTTCAAATAATTCAATCTATCGCAAACTGCTTGATGGCATGAATTATGCTTCACTAATAAGCCTTTAATCAATGAGCAGCAATGATAAGTTTAAAATGCTCACTTTAACTAGCCAGTCAACTTGACATGTCTGCATGAAATCGACCCTAACTTTTGATTCAGAGATCAGAATGAAACAAATCCAACGCAGAAATTAAGCTAGTTCAATTTTCTATAATTTGAAAAAATTTAAGACTGGAATAGCTATGACAAAGCCTCCAAGTAATCGAATCTATCACAAACTATGTGATGCCACGCAGTATGCTTCATTAATAAGCCTTTACTCAGTAAGCATTAATGATAAGTTTAGAATAATCATTTTAACTAACTGATCAACCTGACATGTTCGTACTAAATCTTCTATAACATTTGATTCGGAGCTCAGAATGAAACGAATCAACCGCTCACTTTAAGCTAGCTCAATTTTCTATATTTTCAAAAATTTAAGATTGAAATAGCTATGAGAAAGCCTCCAAATAATTCAATCTATCGTAAACTGCTTGATACCATGAATTATGCTTCAGTTATAAACCTTTACTCAACGAGCACCTATGATCAATTGAGAATGATAATTTTAACTGACCGATCAATTTGGCATGTCCGCACTAAATCATCCGTAACATTTGATTTAGAGCTCAAAATGACACGAATCCAATGCCCACATTAAGCTAGCTCAATTTTCTATATTGTCACAAAATTGAAGACATAAATAGCTACGAAAAAGCCTCAAAGTAACTAAATCTATTGCAAATTGTGTGATGCAACACATTATGCTTCATTAATAAGCGTTTACTCAGTGAGCACTAATAATCAGTTTAGAATTACCAATTTAACTGACCGATCAACTTGCCATGTCCGCACTAAATCATCTGATTCCGAGCTCAGAATGACATGAATTCAATGGTCACGTTAAGCTCGCTCAATTTTCTATATTGTGCGAAAATTTAAAACTGAAATAGCTATGACAAAGCCTCCGAGTAAGCCAATCTATCACAAACTGCTTGATGCCATGCATTATGCTTCATTAATAAGCTTTTACTCAATGAGCACCACTGATCAGTTTAGAATGATCATTTTAACTCGCCAGTAACTTGACATGGCCACACTAAATCATCTATAACTTTTGACTCATAGGTCAGAGTCCCACGAATCTAACGCCCACGTTAACCTAGCTAAAATTTCTATATTGTGACAAAATTTAAGAATGCAATTGCTTCGATAAAGCCTCCAAGTAATCAAATCTATCGCAAGCTGCTTGATGTCATGTACTATGCTTCATTAATAAGCCTTTACTCAATGAGCACCAATGATCAGTTTCGAGTGGTCATTTTAACTCGCCGATCAACTTGACAGATCCGCACTAAATCGTCCGTAACTTTTGATTCAGAGCTCAGAATAACACGAATCCAATGCCCACGTTAAGCTAGCTCACTTTTTTATATTGTGCAAAAATTTATGATTGAAATAGCTACAACACTGCCTCCAAATAATCCAATATATCACAAACTGCTTGAATGAATTATGCTTCAATAATAAGCCTATACTCAATGACCATTAATGATGATTTTAGAATGATCATTTAACTGACTGATCAACTTGACATGTACACACTAAATCTTCTGTAACTTTTGATTCAGAGCTCCGAATGACATGAATCCAACCCCCATGTTAAGCTAGCGGCGAGAAAGTCTTCAAGTAATTTAATCTATCACAAACTGTTTGATGCCATGAATTATGATTCATTTATAAGTCATTACTCAAGGAGCACCAATGATCAATTTAGAATGATCATTTTGACTGACCGATCAACTTGGCATGTCGGCACTAAATCGTCTGTAATTTTTGATTCAGAGCTCAGAATGACAGAAATCCAATGCCCACGTTAAACTAGCTCAATTTTCTATATGCTGACAAAGTTGAAGATGGAAATAGCTACGACAAAGCCTCAAAGTAAGTGAATCTATCGCAAACGGCGTGTTGCCATGCATTATGCTTCATTAATAAGCGTTTACTCAATGAGCACCAATAATCAGTTTAGAATTATCATTTTAACTGACCGATCAATTTGTCATGTCCACACTAAATTGCGTTATTCCAAGCTCAGAATGACATGATTTCAATACTCACGTTAAGCTAGCTCTATTTTTAAATTGCAAAAAAATTTAAGACTAAAATAGCTATGACAAAACCTCCGAGTAATCCAATTATCGCAAACTGCTTGATGCCATGCATTATGCTTCATTAATAAGCTTTTACTCAATGAGCAGCAGTGATCAGTTTAGAATGATCATTTTAACTTGCCGGTCAACTTGACATGTCCACACTATATAGCCTATAACTTTTGATTCAAATCTCAGAATGACACGAATCTAACACCGACATTAAGCGAGAAAAATTTTCTATAATGTGACAAAATTTAACAGTGAAATTGCTACGACAAAGAATCAAAGTAATCAAATCTATCGCAAACTGTTTGATGTCATGCACTATGCTTCATTAATAAGCCTTTACTCAATGAGCACCAATGATCTTTTTAGAATGATCATTCTAACTAGCCGGTGAACTTGACATATCCGCACAAAATCATCCGTAAGTTTTGATTCAGAGCTGAGCATGACACTAATCCAATCCCCACATTAAGCTAGCTCAATTTTCTATAGAGTGACAAAATTTAAGACTAACATAGCTGGGACAAAGCCTCCAAGCAATCCAATCTATTGCGAACTGCTTGATGCCATGCATTATGCTTCATTAATAAGCTTTTACTCAATTAGCACCCATGATCAATTTAGAATGATCATTTTAACTCGCAGGTCAACTTGACATGTCCGCACTAAATCGTTTGTAATTTTGATTAATAGATCAGTATGCCATGAATCCAATGCCCACGTTAAGCTTGCTAAATTTTTATATTGTGACAAAATTTAAGCTTGAAATAGCTAGGACAAAGCCTCAAAGTAATCGAATATATCGCAAACTGCTTGATGTCATACACTATGATTCATTAATAAACCTTTACTCAATGAGCACCAATGACAGTTTAGAATGATCATTTTAACTCACCGATCAACTTGACATGTCCGCACCAAATTGCCGTAACTTTTGATCCAGAGCTCAGAATGACACGAATCCAACGCCCACGTTAAGCTAGATAAATTTTCTATATTGTGACAAAATTTAATCGAATCCTCCATATAATCGAATCTATCGCAAACAGCCTGATGCCATTCCTTATGTTTCATTAATAAGTTTTTACAAATTGAGCACCAATAATCAGTTAAGAATGATCACTTTAACTGGCCGATCAGCTTAACATCTCCGCACTAAATTGTTAGTAACTTTTGTCTCAGAGCTCATTATGACAGGAATCTAACGCCCACGTTAACCTAGCTCAATTTTCTATATTGTGAAAAACTTTAAGACTGCAATAGCTACGATAAAGCCTCCAAGTCAACCATTTTATCGCAAAATGCTTGATGCCATGCATTATTCTTCATTTATAAGCTTTTACTCAATGAGCACCAATGATCAGTTTAGAATGATCATGTTAACTCTTAGCTTAATATCTCTGCACTAAATCGTTTGTAACTTTTGATTCAGAGCTCCGAATGACACGAATCCAATGCCCACGTTAAGCTAGCTAAATGTTCTATATTGTGACAAAGTTTAAGACTTAAATAGCTACGACAAAGACCCCATGTAATCAAATATATCGTAAACGGTGTGATGCCATGCATTATGCTTCATTAATAAGCCTTTACTTAATGAGAATCAATATTAAGTTTAGAATTATCATTTTAACAGACCGATCAACTTGACATGTCCGCACGAAATCGTCTATAACTTTTCATTCAGAGCTCAGAATGACACGAATCTAATGCCCACGTTAAGATAGCTCAGTTTTCTATAGTGTACAAAATTTATGACTGAAATAGCTACGAAAAATCTTCCAAGTAATCAAATCTATCGAAAACAGGGTGATGCCATGCATTATGCTTGATTAATAAGCCATTACTCAATTAGCACCAATTGATCATTTAACTGGCCGATCAGCTTAACATCTCCGTAATAAATTTTTTCTAACTTTTGATTCAGAGCTCAGAATGACACGAATCCAACGCCCACGTTAAGCTAGCTCAATTTTCTATATTGTGAAAAAATTTAAGACTGAAATAGCTACAATAAAGCCTCCAAATAATCCAATCTATCGCAAAATGCTTGATGCCATGCATTATTCTTCATTTATAAGGTTCCACTCAATGAGCACCAATGATATGTTTAGAATGATCACTTTGACTCACCGATCAACTTGACATACCCGCAAAATTTTGTCTGTAACTTTTGATTCAGAGCTCAGAATGACACGAATGGAATGCCCGCGTTAAGCTAGGTAAATGTTCTATCTTGCTAAAAATTTAAGACTTAAATTGCTACGACAAAGCCTACATGTAATCAAATCTATCATAAACAGCATGATGCCATGCATTATGCTTCATTGATAAGCCTTTTCTCAATGAGCACCAATGATCAGTTTAGAATGGTCATTTTAACTCGCCGATCGGCTTGACATGTCAGCACAAAATCGTCCGCAACTTTTGATTCAGAGCTCAGAATGAGATTAGTCAAACGCCCATGTTAAGCTAGCTCCATTTTATATAGTGTGACAAAACTTAGAACTGAAATAGCTATGACAAAACCTCCAAGTAATCCAATCTATCTCAAACTGCTTGATGCCATGCATTATGCTTCATTAATAAGCGTTTAGTCAGTGGGCACTACTGATCAGTTTAGAATGATCATTTAAACTCGCTGGTCAACTTGGCATGTCCGCATAAATTGTTTGTAATTTTCAATTCCGAGCTCATAATTCACGAATCCAACGCCGACGTTAAACTTGCTAAATTTTCTATATTATGATAAAAATAAAGACTGAAATAGCTACGGCAAATGCTCAAAGTAATCGAATATATCGCAAGCTGCGTGTTGCCATGCATTATGCTTCATTAATAAGCCTTTACTCAATGAGCTCCAATGATCAGTTTAGAATGATCATTTTAACTGTCCGATCAACCTAACATGTCCGCGCTAAATTGTCTATAGTTTTTTATTCAGAGCTCAGAATGACACGAAACAAATGCTCATGTTAAGCTAGCTAAATTTTCTATAGTACGACAAAATTTAAGACTGAAATAGCTAGGAAAAAGCCTCCAAATAACCCAATCTATCGCAAACTCCTTGATGCCATGCATTATGCTTCATTAATAAGCTTTTATTCATTGAGCACCAATGATAAGTTTAGAATGATCATTTTAATTTTCCGGTCAACTTGACATGTCCGCCTAAATCATTTGTAACTTTTGATTCAAAGCTCAGAATGCCACGAATCCAACGCCGACATTAAGCTAGCTACATTTTCTATATAATGACAAGATTTAATACTGAAATAGCTACGACAAATCCTCCAAGTAACCGAATCTATCGCAAACTGATTGATGTCATGCACTATGCTTCATTAATAAGCCATTACTCAATGAGTAACAATGATCAGTTTAGAATGATCGTTTCAACTCGCCAATCAACTTAACATGTCCGCATAAAATCATCCATAATTTTTGATTAAGAGCCCGGAATGACACTAATCCAACACCCAAGTTAAGCTAGCTAAATGTTCTATATTGCGAAAAAGATTGAATACTTATGTAGCGACGAAAAAGCCTCCATGTAATCGAATCTATCATAAACAGCGTGATGCAATGCATTATGCTTCATTGATAAGCTTTTACTCAATGAGAACCAATGATCAGTTTAGAATGATCATTTCATTGGCCGATCAGCTTAACATCTCCGCACTAAATCGTTTGTAACTTTTGATTCAGAGCTGAGAAAGACACGAATCCTACACCCACGTTAAACTAGCTGAATTTGCTATATTGTGAAATTTTTTAAGACTGAAATAAATACAATAAAGCCTCCAAGTAATCAAATCTATCACAAAATGATTGATGCCATGAATTATTCTTCATTTATAAGCTTTTACTCGATGAACACCAATGATCAGTTTAGAATGATCATTTTAACTCGCTGATCAACTTGATATGTCCGCAAAAATCGTCAATAACTTTTGATTTAGAGCTCAGAATGAGCCGAATCCAATGCGCACTTCAACCTAGCTCAATTTTCTATATTGTGAGAAAATTTCAGACTAAATTAGCACGATAAAGCCTCCAAGTAATCCAATCTATCGCAAAATGCTTGATGCCATGCATTATTCTTCATTAATAAGCCTTTACTCAATGAGCACCAGTGATCAGTTTAGAATCATCATTTTTACTGACCGATCAACTTGACACGTCCACACAAAATCGTCTGTAACTTTTGATTCAGAGCTCAAAATGACACGAATCTAACGCCCACGTTAAGCTAGCTAAATATTCTATATTGTAACAAAATTTAAGACTTTAATAGCTACGATAAAGCCGCAGTGTAATCGAATCTATCGCAAACAGCGTTGCATTATGCTTCATTAATAAGTTTTAAAAAATGAGCACCAATAATCAGTTTAGAATGATCTTTTTAACTTGTAGATCAGCTTAACATCTACGCACTAAATCGTTTGTAACTTTTAATTCAGAGCTCAGAATGACATGAATGTAACGCACACCTTAAGGTAGCTCAATTTTCTATATTGTGAAAAAATTTAAGACTGAAAAATCTACGATAAAGCCTCCAAGTAATTTATTATATTGCAAAATCCTTGATGCCATACATTATTCTTCATGTATAAGCTTTTACTCAATGAGCACCAATGATCAGTTTAAACTGATCATTTTAACTCGCCGATTAGTTTAACGTGTCAGCACTAAATCATCTGTAACTTTTGATTCAAAGCTCAGAATGACACTAATCCAGTGACCACGTTAAACTAGGTGAATTTTCTATATTGTAAAAAAATTTAAAACTGAAATAGCTATGAAAAAACATCCAAATAATCCAATCTATCGCAAAATGCTTGATGCTATGCATTATTCTTCATTTATTAGCTTACTCAATGAGCACGAATGATCAGTCTAGAATGATCATTTTAACTCTCTGATCAACTTGACATGTCCGCACAAAATCGTCCGTACCTTTTGATTCAGAGCTCAGAATGACACTAATCCAATGCCCACGTTAAGGTAGCTCAATTTTTTATATTCTGAAAAAATTTATGACTTAAATAGCTATAATAAAGCCTCTAAGTAATCCAATCTATCGCAAAATGCTGATGCCATGCAATTCTTCATTATAAGCTCAATGAGCACCAATGATCAGTTTAGAGCCGATCAACTTGAGCACAAAATCGTCAATAACTTTTGATTCAAAGCTTGAGACGAATCCAACGCCCACGTTAAGCTAGCTCCATTTTCTATAGTTGATTTAAGACTGAAGTAGCACCAACAAGGCCTTCGTGTAATCCAATCTATCCGTGCAACTTGATGCATATGAATTACTGCTTCATTAATAAGCCTTTACCATAAATCATCTGTAACATTCAAAGCTCAGAATGAGTGACCACGTTAAACTAGGTCAATATATTGTGAAAAAATTTAAAACTGAAATAGCTATGAAAAAACATCCAAATAATCCAATCTATCGCAAAATGCTTGATGCTATGCATTATTCTTCATTTATTAACTTACTCAATGAGCACGAATGATCAGTCTAGAATGATCATTTTAACTCTCTGATCAACTTGACATGTCCGCACAAAATCGTCCGTACCTTTTGATTCAGAGCTCAGAATGACACTAATCCAATGCCCACGTTAAGGTAGCTCAATTTTTTATATTCTGAAAAAATTTATGACTTAAATAGCTACAATAAAGCCTCTAAGTAATCCAATCTATCGCAAAATGCATGATGCCATGCACTATTCTTCATTTATAAGGTTTTACTCAATGAGCACCAATGATCAGTTTAGAATTATCATTTTAACTCGCCGATCAACTTGACATATCCGCACAAAATCGTCAATAACTTTTGATTCAAAGCTCAGAATGAGACGAATCCAACGCCCACGTTAAGCTAGCTCCATTTTCTATAGTGTGACAAAATTTAAGACTGAAGTAGCAATGACAAGGCCTTCGTGTAATCCAATCTATCCCCAATGCTTTGATGCAATGAATTATGCTTCATTAATAAGCCTTTACTCAATAAGCACCAATATTCAGTTTAGAATGATCATTTTAACTAGTCGGTCAGCTTGACATATCAGCAGGAAATCTTCCGTAACTTTTGATTCAAAGCTCAACATGTCACGAATGCAACGCCCATGTTAAACAAGCTCAATTTTCTATTGTAGGACAAAATTTAGGACTGAAATTGCTACGACAATGCCTCCAAATAATCGAATCTATCGTAAAATGGCTGATGTCATGCACTATGATTCATTAATAAACCTTTACTCATTGAGCACCAATGATAAGTTTATTATGACATTTTAACTCGCAGATCAATTTGACATATCCACACAAAATCGTGTGTCACTTTTGATTCAGAGCTCAGAATGACATGAATCCAACGTCCACGTTAATCTAGATAAATGTTCTATATTGTGCCAAAATTTAAGACTTATATAGCTACAATGAAGCCTCCAAGTAATCCAATCAATCGCGAAATGCTTGATGCTATACATTATTCTTCATTTATAAGCTTTTACTCAATGAGCAGCAATGATCAATTTAGAATGATCATTTTAACTCGCCGATCAACTTGACATGTCCACACAAAATTCCCTGTAACTTTTGATTTAGTTCTCATAATGACACGAATCCAATGTCCATGTTAAGCTGGCTAAATGTTCTATATTTTGACAAAACTTAAGACTTAAATAGCTACGATAAAGCCGCATTGTAATCGAATCTATCGCAAACAACGTGATGTCATGTATTTTGCTTCGTTAATACGTTTTTACAAAATGAGCACCAATAATCAGTTTAGGATGATCATTTTAACTCGCCGATCAGCTTAACATCTCCTCACTAAATCGTTTGTAACTTTTGATTCAGAGCTCGGAATGACATGAAACTAACGCCCACGTTAAGCTAGCTTAATTTTCTATATTGTGAAAAACATTAAGACAGAAAAAGCTACAGTAAAGCCTCCTAGTAATCCATTCTATCCCAAAATCCTTGATACCATGCATTATTCTTCATTTCTAAGCTTTACCTCAACGGGCACCAATGATCAGTTTAAAATGATCATTTTAATTCGCTGATCAGCTTAACATGTATGCACTAAATCGTCTGTAACTTTTGATTCAGAGCTCAGAATGACACTAATCGAATGACCACGTTAAGCTAGGTCAATTTTCTATATTGTTAAAAAATTTAAGACTGAAATAGCTATGATAAAACCTCCAAGTAATCCAATCTATTGCAAAATGCTTGATGCTATGCATTATTCTTCATTTATAAGCTTTTACTCAATGAGCAAGAATTATCAGTTTAGAATGATCATTTTAACTCTCCGATCAACTTGACATGCCCGCAAAAAATTTTCCGTACCTTTTGATTCAGAGCTCAGAATGACACGAATTCAATGCCCATGTTAAGGTAGCTCAGTTTTCTATATTGTGAAAAAATTTAAGACTTAAATAGCTACAATAAAGCCTCCAAGTAATCCAATCTATCGCAAAATGCATGATGCCATGCAATATTATTCATTTATAAGCTTTTACTCAATGAGTACCAATGCTCAGTTTAGAATTATCATTTCAACTCGCCGATCAACTTGACATGTCCACATAAAGTCGTCAGTAACTTTTGATTCAGAGCCAGAATGAGACAAATCCAACGCCCACGTTAAGCTAGCTCCAATTTCTATAGTGTGACAAAATTTAAGACTGAGGTAGCTATGACAACGCCGTCGGGTAATCCAATCTACCGTGAACTGCTTGATGCCATGAATTATGCTTCATTAATAAGCCTTTACTCAATAAGCACCAATGATCAGTTTAGAATGATCATTTTAACTAGCCGGTCAACTTGATATATTGGCACAAAATCATCCGTAACTTTTGATTCAAATCTCAAAATGACACGAATCCAATGCCCGCGTTAAGCTAGCTCAATTTTCTATAGTGTGACAAAATTCAAGACTGAAATAGCTTTGAAAAAGCCTCCAAGAAATATAATCTATCTCAAACTGATTGATGCCATGCATTACGCTTCATTAATAAGCTTTTACTCAGTGAGCACCACTGATCAGATTAGAAATATCATTTTAGCTTGCCGGTCAACTTGACATGTTCGCTCAAAATCGCCTATAACTTTTAATTCAGAGCTTAGAATGCCACAAATCCAACTTGACATGTCCGCTAAATTTTCTATATTTTGACAAAATTTAAGAATGAAATAGCTATGAAAATGCCTCCAAGTCATCGAATCTATTGCAAACTGCTAGATTTCATGCACTACGATTCATTAACAAGCCTTTACTCATTGAGCAATAATGATTAGTTTAGAATGATCATTTTATCTCGCAGTTTAACTTGACATGTGCACACAAAATGTTCCGTAACTTTTGATTCAGAGCTCCGAATGACACGAACCCAATGCCCACGTTAAGTTAGCTCAATTTTATATACTGTGAAAAAATTTAAGACTTAAATAGCTAAAATAAAGCCTCCAAGTATTACAATCTATCTCAAAATGCATGATGCCATACACTATTATTCATTTATAAGCTTTTACTCAGTGAGAACCAATGATCAATTTAGAATTATCATTTTAACTCACCAATCAACTGGACATGTCCGCACAAAATCATCCGGAACTTTTGATTCAAAGCTCATAACGAGACGAATCCAACGCCCACGTTAAGCTAGCTCCATTTTCTATACTGTGACAAAATTTAAGACTGAAATAGATACTACAAAGCCTTCAAGTAATCCAATATATCACAAACTGCTTGGTGCCATGAATGATGCTTCATTAATAAGCCTTTACTCAATGAGCACCAATGATCATTTTAGAATGATCATTTTAACTAGATGATTAACTTGACATATCAGCACCAAATTGTCTGTAACTTTTGATTTAGATCTCCGAATGACACGAATCCTATGCCAATGATAAGCTACCTCAATTTTCAATAATGTGTCAAAATTTAAGATTGAAATAGCTTTGACAAAGCCTTCAAGTAATCCAATCTATCTCAAACTGTTTGATGCCATGCATTATGCTTCATTGATAAGCTTTTACTCAGTGAGCACAACTGATCAGTTTAGAATTATCATTTTAACTCGCCGGTCAACTTGACATGTCCGCACTAAATCGTCCATAACTTTTGATTCAGAGCTTATAATGCAACAAATTCAACGCCCACGTTAACCTAGCTAAATTTTCTATATTTTGACAAAATTTAACACATAAATAGCCACGAAATTGCCTCAAAATAATCGAATCTATCGCAAACTGCTTGATGTCATGCACGATGATTCACTAATAAGCCTTTATTCAATGAGCACCAATGATCAGTTTAGAATTATCATTTTAACTCGCCAGTCACTTTGACATGTCCGCACAAAATCTTTCGTAACTTTTGATTCAAAGCTCAAAATGTCACGAATTCAATGCCCAAGTTAAGCTAGCTCAATTTTCTATATTCTGGAAAAGATTAAGACATAAATAGCTACAATAAGGCCTCCAAGTAATCCAATCAATCGTTAAATGCATGCTGCCATGCACTTATCTTTGTTTATTAGCTTTTACTCATTCAGCACAATTGATCAGTTTAGAATTATTATTTTAACTCGTCGATCAACTTGACATGTCCTCACCAAATCGTCCGTAACTTTTAAATCAGAGCTCAGAATGAGACGAATCCAATGCCCACGTTAAGCTAGCTCTATTTTCTATTGTCTGACAAAATTTAAGACTGAAATAGCTACGATAAACCTTTGAGTAATCCAATCTATCGCAAACTGCTTCAGGCCATGAATTATGCTTCATTAATAAGCCTTTACTGAATGAGCACCAATGATCAATTTAGATTGATCATCTTAACTACCCAGTCAACGTGACATATCGGCACGAAATCGTCCGTAACTTTTGATTTAGATCTCAAAATTTAACGAATCCAATGCCCACTTTAAGCTACCTCAAGTTTGAATAATGTGACAAAATTTAAGACTCAAATAGCATTGACAAAGCCTCCAACTAATCCAATCTATCTCAAACTGCTTGATGCCATGCATTATGCTTCATTAATAAGCTCTTACTCAGTGACCACAACTGATCAGTTTGGTATTATCATTTAACTCACCGGTTAACTTGACATTCCCGCACTAAATCATCCGTAACTTTTGATTCACAGCTTAGAAAGCAACAAATCCAACGTCCATGTTAAGCTAGCTATATTTTCTATATTGTGACAAAATTTAAGACTGAAATAGCCACGAAAATGCCTCCAAGTAATCGAATCTATCACAAACTGCTTGATGTCACGCACTACGATTCATAAATAAGCATTTACTCAAAGAGCACCAATTATCAGTTTAGTATTATCATTTTAACTCGCCGATTAACTTTACATATCTGTAGAAAATCTTCTGGAACTTTTGATTCAGCGCTCAGAATGACACGAATCCAGTGCCAACGTTAAGGTAGGTCAATTTTTTATATCGTGAAAAAGACTTAAATAGCTACAATAAAGCCACCAAGTAATCCAATCTATCGTAAAATGCATGATGCCATGCACTATTCTTCATTTATAAGCTTTTACTCAGTGAGCTCAAATGATCAGTTTAGAATGATTATTTTAACTCGCCGATCAACTTGACATGTTCGCAAAAAATCTTCTGTGACTTTTGATTCAAAGCTCAGAGTGAGATGAATCCAACGCCCACGTTAAGCAAGCTCCATTTTCTATATTGTGAAAAAATTGAAGACTTAAATAGCTACAATAAAGCCTCCAAGTAATCCAATCTACGCAAAATGCATGATACCATGCACTATTCTTCATTTATAAGCTTTTACTCAATAAGCAAGAATGATCAGGTTAGAATTATCATTTTAACTCGCGGATCAACTTGACATTTTCGCACAAAATCGTCCGTAACTTTTGATTCAAGGCTTAGAATGAGACCAATCCATCGCCCATGTTAAGCTATCTCTATTTCCTATAGTGTGACAAAGTTTAAATCTGAAATAGCTACAACAAAGCCTTCGAGTAATCCAATCTATCGCAAACTGCTTGATGCCATGAATTATACTTCATTAATAAGCCTTTACTCAATGAGAACTAATGATCAGCTTAGAATGATCATTTTAACTTACCGGTCAACTTGACATATCGGCACAAAATCTTCCGTAACATTCGATTTAGATCTTAGAATGTCACAAATCCCACGCCCATATTAACCTAGCTAAATTTTCTAAATTGTGAGAAAAATTAAAACTGAAATAGTTACGGCAATGTGTCTAAGTAATCGAATATATTGCAAACTGCTAGATGACATGCACTATGAATCATTAATAAGCCTTTACTTAATGGGCACCAATTATCAGTTTAAAATGATGATTTTAACTCGCCGATCAACTTCACATGTCCGCCCAAAATCTTCCGTAACTTTTGATTCAGAGCTCAAAATGACACGAATCAATGCCCATGTTAAGCTAGCCCAATTTTCTATATTCTGAAAAATTTAAGACTTAAATGGCTACAATAAAGCCTCCAAGTAATCCAATCTATCGCAAAATGCATGATGCCATGCACTATTCTTCATTTATAAGCTTTTACTCAATGAGCACAATTGATCAGTTTAGAATTATCATTTTAACTTGCCGATCAACTTGACATGTCTGCACAAAATCGTCCGTAACTTTTGATTTAGATCTCAAAATGTAACGAATCCAATGCCCACGTTAAGCTACCTCAATTTTGAATAATGAGACAAAATTTAAGACTCAAATAGCTTTGACGAAGCCTCCAACTAATCCAATCTATCTCAAACTGCTTGATGCCATGCATTATGCTTCATTAATAAGCTCTTACTCAGTGACCACAACTGATCAGTTTAGTATTGTCAATTTAACTCGCCGGTTAACTTGACATTCCATCACTAAATCATCCGTAACTTTTGATTCACAGCTTAGAATGCAACAAATCCAACGTCCATGTTAAGCTAGCTAAATTTTCAATATTGTGACAAAATTTAAGACTGAAATAGCCACGAAAATGCCTCCAAGTAATCGAATCTATCGCACTCTGCTTGATGTCACGCACTATGATTCATTAATAAGTATTTACTCAAAGAGCACCAATGATCAGTTTAGAATTATCATTTTAACTCGCTGCTTAACTTGACATATCCGTAGAAAATCTTCCATAAATTTTGATTCAGCGCTCCGAATGACACGAATCCAGTGCCCACGTTAAGGTACCTCAATTTTCTATATTGTGAAAAATTTTAAGACTTAAATAGCTACAATAAAGCCCCCAAGTAATCCAATCTATCGCAAAATGCATGATGCCATGCACTATTCTTCATTTATAAGCTTTTACTCAGTGAGCTCAAATGATCAGTTTAGAATTATCTTTTTAACTTACCGATCAACTTGACATGTCTGCCTAAAACCGTCTGTAACTTTTGAATCAGAGCTCAGAATGAGACGAATCCAACGCCCACGTTAAGCTAGCTCCATTTTCTATTGTCTGACAAAATTTAAAGCTGAAATAGCTACGATAAGCCTTTGAGTGATCCAATCTATCGCAAACTGCTTAAGGCCAAGAATTATGCTTAATTAATAATCCTTTACTCAATGAGCACCAATGATCAATTTAGAATGATCATTTTAACTACCCAGTCAACTTGACATATCGGCACGAAATCGTCCGTAACTTTTGATTTAGATCTCAAAATGTAACGAATCCAATGCCCACGTTAAGCTACCTCAATTTTGAATAATCTGACAAAATTTAAGACTCAAATAGCTTCGACAAAGCCTCCAACTAATCCAATCTATCTCAAACTGCTTGATGCCATGCATTATGCTTCATTAATAAGCTCTTACTCAGTGACCACAACTGATCAGTTTAGTATTATCAATTTAACTCGCCGGTTAACTTGACATTGCCGCACTTAATCATCCGTAACTTTTGATTCAGAGCTTAGAATGCAACAAATCCAACATCCATGTTAAGCTAGCTAAATTTTCTATATTGTGACAAAATTTAAGACTGAAATTGCCACGAAGATGCCTCCAAGTAATCGAATCTATCGCAAACTGCTTGATGTCACGCACTGTGATTCGTTAATAAGCATTCACTCAAAGAGCACCAATTATCAGTTTAGAATTATCATTTTAACTCGCGATTAACTTGACATATCCGTAGAAAATCTTCCGTAACTTTGGATTCAGCGCTCCGACTGACACGAATCTAGTGCCCAGGTTAAGGTAGCTCAATTTTCTATATTGTGAAAAAGTTTAAGACTTAAATAGCTACAATAAAGCCTCCAAGTAATTCAATCTATCGCAAAATGCATGATGCTATGCACTATTCTTCATTTATAAACTTTTACTCAGTGAGCTCAAATTATCAGTTTAGAATGATTATTTTAACTCGCCGATCAACTTGACATGTCCGCAAAAAAATCTCCCATAACTTTTGATTCAAAGTTCAGAAGGAGATGAATCCAACGTCCGCAAGCTCCATTTTCTATATTTTAAAAAAATTGAAGACTTAAATAGCTACAATAAAGCCTCCAAGTAATCCAATCTACGCAAAATGCATGATGCCATGCACTATTCTTCATTTATAAGCTTTTACTCAATGAGAAACAATGATCAGGTTAGAATTATCATTTTAACTCGCGGATCAACTTGACATTTCCGCACAAAATCGTCTGTAACTTTTGATTCAGCGCTTATAATGAGACGAATCCAACACCCACGTTAAGCTATCTCCATTTCCTATAGTGTGACAAAGTTTAAATCTGAAATAGCTATGAGAAAGCCTTCGAGTAATCCAATCTATCGCAAACTGCTTGATGCCATGAATTATACTTTATTAATAAGCCTTTACTCAATGAGCACTAATGATCAACTTAGACTGATCATTTTAACTAACCGGTCAACTTGACATATCAGCACAAAATCTTCCGTAACTTTTGATTTAGAGTTTAAAATGCCACAAATCCCACACCCATATTATCCGAGCAAAATTTTCTAAATTGTGACAAAATGTAATACTGAAATAGTTACGACAATGCCTCCAAGTAATTGAATCTATTGCAAACTGCTAGATGTCATGCACTATGAATCATTAATAAGCCTTTACTTAATGAGTACCAATTACCAGTTTAGAATGATCATTTTAACTTCATATGTCCGCCCAAAATCTTCAGTAACTTTTGATTCATAGCGCAAAATGACACGAATCCAATGCCCATGTTAAGCTAGCTCAATTTTCTATATTCTGAAAAATTTAAGACTTAAATGGCTACAATAAAGCCTCCAAGTAATCCAATCTATCGCAAACTGCATGATACCATGCACTATTCTTCATTTATAAGCTTTTACTCAATGAGGACAATTGATCAGTTTAGAATTATCCTTTTAACTTGCCGATCAGCTTGACATGTCTGCACAAAATCGTCTGTAACTTCTAAATCATAGCTCAGAATGAGACGAATCCAACGCCCACGTTAAGCTAGCTCCATTTTCTATTGTCTGACAAAATTTAAAACTGAAATAGCTACGATAAGCCTTCGAGTGATCCAATCGATCGAAAATTGCTTGAGGCCAAGAATTATGCTTCATTAATAATCCTTTACTCAATGAGCATCAATGATCAATTTAGAATGATCATTTTAACTACCCAATAACCTTGACATATCGGCACGAAATCGTCCGTAACTTTTGATTTAGATCTCAAAATGTAACGAATCCAATGGCCACGTTAAGCTACCTCAATTTTGAATAATGTGACAAAATTTAAGATTCAAATAGCTTTGACAAAGCCTCCAACTAATCCAATCTATCTCAAACTGCTTGATGCCATGCATTATGCTTCATTAATAAGCTCTTACTCAGTGACCACAACTGATCAGTTTAGTATTATCAATTTAACTCGCCGGTTAACTTGACACTCCCGCACTAAATCATCCGTAACTTTTGATTCACAGCTTAGAATGCAACAAATCCAACGTCCATGTTAAGCTAGCTAAATTTTCTATATTGTGACAAAACTCAAGACTGAAATTGCCACGAAAATGCCTCCAAGTAATCGAATCTATCGCAAAGTTCTTGATGTCACGCACTATGATTCATTAATAAGCATTCACTCAAAGAGTTCCAATTATCAGTTTAGAATTATCATTTTAACTCGCGATTAACTTGACATATCCGTAGAAAATCATCCGTAAGTTTGGATTCAGCGCTCCGACTGACACGAATCCAGTGCCCACGTTAAGGTAGCTCAATTTTCTATATTGTGAAAAAGTTTAAGACTTAAATAGCTACAATAAAGCCTCCAAGTAATCCAATCTATCGCAAAATGCATGATGCTATGCACTATTCTTCATTTATAAGCTTTTACTCACTGAGCTCAAATGATCAGTTTAGAATGATTATTTTAACTCGCCGATCAACTTGACATGTCCGAAAAACTCTCCCGTAACTTTTGATTCAAAGTTCAGAATGAGATGAATCCAACGCCCGCAAGCTCCATTTTCTATATTTTGAAAAAATTGAAGACTTAAATAGCTACAATAAAGCCTCCAAGTAATCCAATCTACGCAAAATGCATGATGCCATGCACTATTCTTCATTTATAAGCTTTTACTCAATGAGCAACAATGATCAGGTTAGAATTATCATTTTAACTCGCGGATCAACTTCACATTTCCGCACAAAATCGTCTATAACTATTCAGGGCTTATAATGAGACGAATCCAACGCCCACGTTAAGCTATCTCCATTTCCTATAGTGTGACAAAGTTTAAATCTGAAATAGCTACGACAAAGACTTCGAGTAATCCAATCTATCGCAAACTGCTTGATGCCATGAATTATACTTCATTAATAAGCCTTTACTCAATGAGCACTAATGATCAACTTAGACTGATCATTTTAACTAACCGGTCAACTTGACATATCGGCACAAAATCTTCCGTAACTTTTGATTTAGAGCTTAAAATGCCACAAATTCCACACCCATGTTATCCGAGCAAAATTTTCGAAATTGTGACAAAATGTAATACTAAAATAGTTACGACAATGCCTCCAAGTAATTGAATCTATTGCAAACTGCTAGATGTCATGCACTATGAATCATTAATAAGCCTTTACTTAATGAGCACCAATTACCAGTTTAGAATGATCATTTTAACTTCATATGTCCGCCCAAAATCTTCAGTAACTTTTGATTCATAGCGCAAAATGACACGAATCCAATGCCCATGTTAAGCTAGCTCAATTTTCTATATTCTGAAAAATTTAAGACTTAAATGGCTACAATAAAGCCTCCAAGTAATCCAATCTATCGCAAACTGCATGATGTCATGCACTATTCTTCATTTATAAGCTTTTACTCAATGAGCACAATTGATCAGTTTAGAATTATCCTTTTAACTTGCCGATCAATTTGACATGTCTGCACAAAATCGTCTGTAACTTTTGAATCAGAGCTCAGAATGAGACGAATCCAACGCCCACGTTAAGCTAGCTCCATTTTCTATTGTCTGACAAAATTTAAAACTGAAATAGCTATGAGAAGCCTTCGAGTGATCCAATCTATCGCAAACTGCTTGAGGCCAAGAATTATGCTTCATTAATAATCCTTTACTCAATGAGCACCAATGATCAATTTGGAAAGATCATTTTAACTACCCAGTCAACTTGACATATCGGCACGAAATCGTCTGTAACTTTTGATTTAGATCTCAAAATGTAACGAATCCAATGCCCACATTAAGCTACCTCAATTTTGAATAATGAGACAAAATTTAAGACTCAAATAGCTTTGACAAAGCCTCCAACTAATCCAATCTATCTCAAACTGCTTGATGCCATGCATTATGCTTCATTAATAAGCTCTTACTCAGTGACCACAACTGATCAGTTTAGTATTATCAATTTAACTCGCCGGTTAACTTGACATTCCCGCACTAAATCATCCGTAACTTTCGATTCACACCTTAGAATGCAACAAATCCAATGTCCATGTTAAGCTAGCTAAATTTTCTATATTGTGAAAAAAATTTAAGACTGAAATTGCGGCGAAAATGCCTCCAAGTAATCGAATCTATCGCAAACTGCTTGATGTCACACACTATGATTCATTAATAAGCATTCACTCAAAGAGCACCAATTATCAGTTTAGAATTATCTTTTTTACTCGTGATTAACTTGACATATCCGTAGAAAATCTTCTGTAACATTGGATTCAGCGCTCCGACTGACACGAATCCAGTGCCCATGTTAAGGTAGCTCAATTTTCTATATTGTGAAAAAGTTTAAGACTTAAATAGCTACAATAAAGCCTCCAAGTAATCCAATCTATCGCAAAATGCATGATGCTATGCACTATTCTTCATTTATAAGCTTTTACTCAGTGAGCTCAAATGATCAGTTTAGAATGATAATTTTAACTCGCCGGTCAACTTGACATGTCCGCAAAAAATCTCCCGTAACTTTTGATTCAAAGTTCAGAATGAGATGAATCCAACGTCCACAAGCTCCATTTTCTATATTGTGAAAAAATTGAAGACTTAAATAGCTACAATAAAGCCTCCAAGTAATCCAATCTACGCAAAATGCATGATGCCAAGCACTATTCTTCCTTTATATGTTTTTACTCAATGAGCAACAATGATCAGGTTAGAATTATCATTTCAACTTGACATTTCCTCACAAAATCGTCCGTAACTTTTGATTCAGGGCTTAGAATGAGACGAATCCAATGCCCACGTTAAGCTATCTCCATTTCCTATAGTGTGACAAAGTTTAAATCTGAAATAGCTACGACAAAGCCTTCGAGTAATCCCATCTATCGCAAACTGCTTGATGTCATGAATTATACTTCATCTATAAGCCTTTACGCAATGAGCACTAATGATCAGCTTAGAATGATCATTTTAACTAGCCGGTCAACTTGACATATCGGCACAAAATCTTCCGTAACTTTTGATTTAGAGCTTAGAATGCCACAAATCCCACACCCATATTATCCTAGCTAAATTTTCTAAACTGTGACAAAATTTAATACTGAAATAGTTACGACAATGCCTCCAAGTAATTGAATCTATTGCAAACTGCTAGATGTCATGCACTATGAATCATTAATAAGCCTTTACTTAATGAGCACCGATTATCAGTTCAGAATGATTATTTTAACTCGCCAATCAACTTCACATGTCCGCCCAAAATCTTCCTTAACTTTTGATTCAGAGCTAAAAATCACATGAATCCAATGCCCATGTTAAGCTAGCTCAATTTTCTATATTCTGAAAAATTTAAGACTTAAATGGATACAATAAAGCCTCCAAGTAATCCAATCTGTCGCAAAATGCATGATCCCATGCACTATTCTTCATTTTTAAGCTTTTACTCAATGAGCACAATTGATCAGTTTAGAATTATCATTTTAACTCGCCGATCAACTTGACATGTCTGCACAAAATCGTCCGTAACTTTTGAATCAGAGCTCAAAATGAGACGAATCCTATGCTCTCATTAAGCTAGCTCCAATTTCTATTGTCTGACAAAATTTAAGACTGAAATAGCTACGATAAGCCTTCGAGTGATCCAATCTATCGCAAACTGCTTGAAGCCATGAATTATGCTTCATTAATAAGCCTTTACTCAATGAGCACCAATGATCAATTTATAATGATCATTTTCAACTTGACATATCGGCACGAAATCATCCATAACTTTTGATTTAGATCTCAAAATGTCACGAATCCAATGCCCACGTTAAGCTACCTAAATTTTGATTAATGTGACAAAATTTAAGACTCAAATAGCTTTGGCAAAGCCTCCAAGTAATCCAATCTATCTCAAACTGCTTAATGCCATGCATTATGCTTCTTTAATAAGCTTTTACTCAGTGAGCACAACTGATCAGTTCAGTATTATCAATTTAACTCGCCGGTTAACTTGACATTTCCGCACTAAATCGTCCGTAACTTTTGATTCAGAGGTTAGAATGACATAAATCCAACGCCCATGTTCAGGTAGCTAAATTGTCTATATTGTGACTGAAATAGCCACGAAAATGCCTCCAAGTAATCGAATCTATCGCGAAATGCTTGATGTCACGCACTATGATTCATTAATAAGCATTTACTCAACGAGTACCAATGATCACTTTAGAATTATCATTTTAACTCGCCGATTAACTTGACATATCGGTGAAAAATGTTCCGTAACTTTTGATTTAACGCTCAGAATGACACGAATCCAATGCCCACGTTAAGGTAGCTCAATTTTCCATATTGTGAAAAAGTTTAACACTTAAATAGCTACAATAAAGCCTCCAAGTAATCCAATCTATCGCAAAATGCATGATGGCATGCACTATTCTTATTTTATAAGCTTTTACTCAACGAGCTCAAATGATCAGTTTAGATTGATCATTTTAACTCGCCGATCAACTTGACTTGTCCGCAAAAAATCTTTCATAACTTTTGATTCAAAGCTCAGAATGAGACGAATCCAACGCCCACGTTAGGTTAGCTTCATTTTCTATATTTTGAAAAAAATTGAAGACTTAAATAGTTACAATAAAGCCTCCAAGTATTCCAATCTACGCAAAATGCATGATGCCATGCACTATTCTTCATTTATAAGCTTTTGCTCAATGAGTAACAATTATCAGGTTAGAACTATCATTTTAACTCGCCGATCAACTTGAAATTTCCGCCGAAAATCGTTTGTAACTTTGGATTGAGGGCTTAGAATGAGACGAATCCAACGCCTACGTTAAGATATCTCCATTTCCTATAGTGTGACCAAATTTAAGACTGAAATAGCTATGACAAAGCCTTCGAGTAATCCAATCTATCGCGAACTGCTTGATGCCATGAACTATACTTCATTAATAAGCCTTTACTCAATGAGCACTAATGATCAGCTTAGAATGATCATTTGAACTAGCCAGTCAACTTGACATATCGGCATGAAATCTTCCCTAACTTTTGATTTCGAGCTTAGAATGCCACAAATCCCACGCCCATATTAATCTAGCTAAATTTTCTATATTGTGACAAAAATTTAATACTGAAATAGTTGCGACAATGCCTCCAAGTAGTCGAATCTATTGCAAACTGCTAGATGTCATGCACTATGATTCATTAATAAGCATTTACTCAATGAGCACCAATTATCAGTTAAGTAATCGGATCTATCGCAAACTGCTTGATGTAATGCACTATAATTCATTAATAAGCCTTTAGTTAATGAGCACCAATGATAAGATTTGAATTATCATTTTAACTCGCCTATCAACTTGACATGTCCACACAAAATCTTCTATAACTTTTGATTCAGAGCTCAGAATGGCACGAATCCAATGCCCATGTTAAGCTATCTCAATTCTCTATATTGTGATAAAAAAATTAAGACTTAAATAGCTACACCAAAACCTCCAAGTAATCCAATCTATTGCAAAATGCATGATACCATGCACTATTCTTCATTTATAAGATCATTTTAACTCGCCGATCAACTTTACATGTACGCAAAAACTCTTCCGTAACTTTTGATTCAGAGCTCAGAAATACACGAATCTAATGCCCAAGTTAAGATAGTTCAATTTTCTATATTGTGAAAAAAATTTTGGCTTGAAAAGCTACAATAAAGCCTCCAAGTAATCCAATCCATCGCAAAATACATGATGCCATGCACTATTCTTCATTAATAAGCTTTTTCTCCATGAGCACCAATTATCCGTTTAGAATTATCCTTTTAACTCGCTGATCAACTTTACATGTCTGCACAAAATCGTCCGTAACTTTTGATTCTGAGCTCAGAATGAGATGAATCCAACGCCCACGTTAAGCTAGCTTCATTTTTATAGTGTGGCAAAATTTAATATATAATTAGGTAGGACAATGCCTGCACCAGTGATCAGCTTAGAATGATCATTTTAACTAGCCGGTCAACTTGACATATCGGCATGAAATTGTCCGTAACTTTTGATTTAGAGCTTAGAATGCCACAAATTCAACGCCCACGTTAAGCTAACTAAATTTTCTATATTGTGACAAAATTTAATACTGAAATAGTTACGACAATGCCTCCAGGTAATCGAATCTATTGCACACTGGTAGATGTCATGCACTATGATTCATTAATAAGCCTTTACCCAATGAGCACCAATGATCAGTTAAGAATGATCATTTTAACACGCCGATCAACTTGACATGTTTGCACAAAATCTTCCGTAACTTTTGATCCAGAGCTCAAAATGACACGAATCCAATGGCCACGTTAAGTTAGCTCAATTTTCTATATTGTGAAAAAAATTTAAGACTTAAATAACTACAATAAAGCCTCCAAGTAATCCAATCTATCTCAAATTGCAAGATGCCATGCACTATTCTTCATTTATAAGCTTTTACTCAGTGAGCACAATTGATCAGTTTAGAATTTTCATTTAACTCGCCGATCATCTTGACATGTCCGCACAAAATTGCCAGTAACTTTTGAATCAGAGCTCTGAATGAGATGAATCTAACGCCCACGTTAAGCTAGCTCATGTTTCTATTGTCTAACAAAATTTAATACTAAAATAGCTACGACAAAGCCTTCGAGTAATCCAATATATCGCAAACTGCTTGAGGCCATGAATTATGCTTCATTAATAAGCCTTTACTCAATGAGCACCAATGATCAATTTAGAATGATCATTTTAACTAGCCAGTCAACTTAACATATCGGTACGAAGTCGTCCATAACTTTTGATTCAGAACTCAAAATGACACGAATCTAATGCCCACGTTAAGCTAGATCAATTTTCTATAATGTGACAAAATTTAAGACGCAAATCGCTTTGAAAATGCCTCCACGTAATCCAATCTATCTAAAACTGCTTGATGTTATGCATTATGCATCATTAATAAGCTTTTACTCAGTGAGCACAACTGATCAGTTTAGAATTATCATTTTAACTCGCCGGTTAACTCCCATGTTCGCACTAAATCGTCCGTAGCTTTTGATTCAGAACTTAGAATGCCACAAATCCAACATCCACGTTAAGCTAGTTAAATTTTCTATATTGTGAAAAAATTTAAGATTGAAATAGCCGCAAAAATGCCTCCAAGTAATCGAATATATCGCAAACTGCTTGATATAATGCACTATGATTCATTAATAAGTCTTTAGTTAATGAGCACCAATGATCAGTTTTGAATTATCATTTTAACTCGCCGATCAACTTGACATGTCCACACAAAATCTTCTATAACTTTTGATTCAGAGCTCAGAATGGCACGAATCCAATGCCCATGTTAAGCTATCTCAATTTTCTATATTGTGATAAAAAAATTAAGACTTAAATAGCTACACTAAAACCTCCAAGTAATCCAATCTATTGCAAAATGCATGATACCATGCACTATTCTTCATTTATAAGATTTTACTCAATGGTCAGTTTAAAATGATCATTTTAACTCGCCGTTCAACATGACATGTATGCAAAAACTCTTCCGTAACTTTTGATTCAGAGCTCAGAAATACACGAATCTAATGCCCAAGTTAAGATAGCTCAATTTTCTATATTGTGACAAAATTTATGACTTGAATAGCTACAATAAAGCCTCCAAGTAATCCAATCCATCGCAAAATACATGATGCCATGCACTATTCTTCATTAATAAGCTTTTTACTCAATGAGCACCAATTATCTGTTTAGAATTATCCTTTTAACTCGCCGATCAACTTTTGATTCAGAGCTCAGAATGAGATGAATCCAACACCCACGTTAAGCTAGCTTCATTTTTATAGTGTGGCAAAATTTAATACATAATTAGGTACGACAATGCCTGCACCAGTGATCAGCTTAGAATGATCATTTTAACTAGCCGGTCAACTTGACATATCGGCACGAAATTGTCCGTAACTTTTGATTTAGAGCTTAGAATGCCACAAATCCAACGCCCACGTTAAGCTAGCTAAAGTTTCTATATTGTGACAAAATTTAATACTGAAATAGTTACGACAATGCCTCCAGGTAATCGAATCTATTGCAAACGGGTAGATGTCATGCACTATGATTCATTAATAAGCCTTTACTCAATGAGCACCAATGATCAATATAGAATGATCATTTTAACTAACCAGTCAACTTGACATATTGGTACGAAATCGTCCGTAACTTTTGATTCAGAGCTAAAAAAGACACAAATCTTATGCCCACGTTATGTTAGCTCAATTTTCTAATGTGACAAAATTTAAGACTCAAATAGCTTTGAAAAAGCCTCGACGTAATATAATCTATCTAAAACTGGTTGATGTCATGCATTATGCTTCATTAATAAGCTTTTACTCAGTGAGCACAACTGATCATTTTATAATTATCATTTTAACTCGCCGGCTTACTTGCCATGTCCGCACTAAATCGTCCATAGCTTTTGATTCAGAGTTTAGAATGCCACAAATCCAACACCCACGTTAAGCTAGCTAAATTTTCTATATTGTGACAAAATTTAAGATTGAAATAGCCACGAAAATGCCTCCAAGTAATCGAATCTAGCGCAAACTGCTTGATGTCATGCACTATGATTCATTAATAAGCCTTTACTTAATGAGTACCAATGATCAGTTTTGAATTATCATTTTAACTCGCCGATCAACTTGACATTTCCGCACAAAATATTCTATAACTTTTGATTCAGAGCTCAGAATGACACGAATCCAATGCCCACATTAAGCTAGCTCAATTTTCTTTATTGTGAAAAAAATTAAGCCTTAAATAGCTACAATAAAACCTCCAAATAATCCAATCTATCGGGAAATGCATGATGCCATGCACTATTCTTCATTTATAAACTTTTACTCAATGAGCACCAATGGTCAGTTTAAAATGATCATTTTAACTCGCCGATCAACTTGACATGTATGCACAAAATCTTCAGTAACTTTTGATTCAGAGCTCAAAATTACACGAATCTAATGCCCAAGTTAAGATAGCGCAATTTCCTATATTGCGAAAAAATTTATGACTTGAATAGCTACAATAAAGCCTCCAAGTAATCCAATCTATCGAAAAATACATGATGCCATGCACTATTCTTCATTTATAAGCTTTTACTGAATGAGCACCAATGATCCGTTTAGAATGATCATTTTAACTCGACGATCAACTTTACATGTCCGCACAAAAGCGTCCGTAACTTTTGATTTAAAGCTCAGAATGAGATGAATCCAATGCCCACGTTAAGCTAGATTTATTTTTATAGTGTGACAAAATTTAATACTGAAATAGGTACGACAATGCCTGCACCAGTGATCAGCTTAGAGTGATCATTCTAACTAGCCGGTCAACTTGACATATCGGCACGAAATAGTCCGTAACTTTTGATTTAGAGCTTAGAATGCCACAAATCCAACGCCCACGTTAAGCTAGCTAAATTTTGTATATTGTGACAAAATTTAAGACTGAAATAGCTACGACAATGCCTCCAAGTAATCGAATATATTTCAAACTGTTTGATGTCATGCACTATTATTCATTAATAAGCCTTTACTCAATGAGCTCCAATGGTCAGTTTATAATGATCATTTAACTCGCCGATCAACTTGACAAGTCCGCTCAAAATCTTGTGTAACTTTTGATTCAGACCTCAAAATGACATGAATCCAATACCCACATTAAGCTAGCTCAATTTTCTATATTATGAAAAAATTGAAGACTTAATTAGCTACAATAAAGTCTCCAAGTAGTCTAATACATCGCGAAATGCATGATGCCATGCACTATTCTTCATTTATATGCTTTTACTCAATGAGCACTAATGATCATTTTAGAATTATAATTTTAACTCGCCGATCAACTTGACATGTCAGTACAAAATCGTTCGTAACTTTTGATTCAAAGCTCAGAATGAGACAAATCCGACACCCACATTAATCTAGCTCCATTTTCTATAGTGTTACAAAATTTAAGACTGAAGTAGCAATGACAAGGCCTTCGTGTAATCCAATCTATCCCCAATGCTTTGATGCAATGAATTATGCTTCATTAATAAGCCTTTACTCAATGAGCACCAATGATCAGCTTAGAATGATCATTTTAACTAGATGATCAACTTGATATATCCACACGAAATTGTCCGTAATTTTTGATTCATATCTCAGAATGACCCGAATCCAATGCCCACGTTAACCTAGCTCATTTTTCTATAATGTGTCAAAATTTAAGATTGAAATAGCTTTGACAAAGCCTCCAAGTAATCCAATCTATCTCAAACTGCTTGATGTCTGGGATTATGCTTCATTAATAAGCTTTTACTCAGTGAGCACATTTAATCAGTTTAGAATTATCATTTTAACTCGCTGGTCAACTTGACATTTCCATACTAAATCGTCTGTAACTTTTGATTCCAAGCTTAGAATGCCACAAATCCAACGCCCACGTTAAACTTGCTAAATTTTCTATATTGTAACTAAATTTAAGACTGAAATTGCAACGAAAATGCCTCCAAATAATCAATTCTAGCGCAAACTGCTTGATGTCATGCACAATGATTCATTAATAAGCATTTACTCAATGAGCACCAATCATCAGTTTAGAATTATCGTTTTAGCTTGCCTATCGACTTGAGATGTCCACACAAAATCTTCCGTAACTTTTGATTCAGAGCTTAGAATGACACGAATCGAATACCCACGTTAAGTTAGGTAAATTTTCTATATTGTGAAAAAATTTAAGACTTAAATAGCTTCAATAAAGCCTCAAAGTAATCTAATCTATCGCAAAATGCTTGATGCCATGCACTATTCTTCATTTATAAGCTTTTACTCAATGAGCACCAATGATCAGTTTAGAATTATCATTTTAACTCGCCTATCAACTTGACATGTCCGCACAAAATCGTTAGTAACTTTGTTTTTGGAGCTCTGAATGACACGAATCCAATGCCCACGTTAAGCTCGCTCCATTTTCTATAGTGCGCCAAAATTTTGGGCTTAAATAGCCAAGACAAAGCTTCAAAGTAATCGAATCTATCACAAACAAGGTGATGCAATGCATTATGCTTGATTGATAAGACTTTACTCAATGAGCACCAAGTATCAGTTTAGAATGATCATTTTAACAGGCCGATCAGCTTGACATGTCCGTACTAAATCGTATATAACTTTTTATTCAGAGTTCAGAATGACACGGATCGAACTCCCACATTAAGGTAACTCAAATTTCTATATTGTGGTAAAATTTAAGACTGAAATAGCTATTACAAAGTCTCCAAGTAATCCAATCTATCGCAATCTGGTTGATGCCATTCATTATGCTTCATTAATAAGCCTTTTCTCAATGAGCACCAATGATCAGTTTAGAATGATCATTTCAACTACTCGGTAAACTTGTCATGTCTGCACGAAATCATGTGTAACTAGTGATTCAGAGCTTCGAATGACACGAATCCAATGCCCACGTGTAAGCTCGCTCAATTTTCTATAGTGTGTTAATATTTAAGATTGAAATAGCTATGACAAAGCCTCCAAGTAATTGAATCTATCGCAAACAGCGTGATGCCATGCATTATGCTGGATTAACAAGCCTTTACTAAATGAGCACTAATGATCAGTTCAGAATTATCATTTTAACTGGCCGATCAGCTTTACTTGTCCACACTAAATCGTCTATAACTTTTGATTCAGAGGTCAGAATGACACGAATCCATCACCCACGTTAAACTATCTCAATTTTATATATTGTGTTAAAATTTAAGAGTCAAATAGCTACGGCAAAGCCTCCAAGTTGTTGAATCTATTGCAAACTTTGTGATGCCATGCATTATGCTTTATGATACACCTTTAATCAATGAGCACCAGTGATCAGTTTAGAATGATCATTTCAAGTAATCCAAATCTATCACAATCTGCTTGATGCCATGCATTATGCTTCATTAATAAGTATTTACTCAATGAGCACCAATGATCAGTTTGGAATGATCATTTCAACAATCCGGTCAACTTGACATGTCCGCACGAAATCGTTTATAACTTTTTATTTAGAGCTCATGGTGACACAAATGAAATGCCCATGTTAAGCTAGCTCATTTTTCTATAGATTGAAAAATTTAAGACTGAAGTAGAATCTATCGCAAACAGCGTGATGCTATGCATTATGCTTGATTAGTAAGCCTTTACTCAATGAGCACTAAGGATCAATTTAGAATGATCATTTTAACTGGTAGATCAACTTGCATATCTGCACTAAATCATCTATAAATTTCGATTCAAAGTTCAGAATGACACGAATCAAACACCCAGGTTAAGGTAGCTCACATTCTATATTGTGAAAAAATTTAAGATTGAAATAGCTACGACAAAGCCTCCAAGTAATCCAATCTATCGCAAAATGCTTGATGCCATGCATTATTCTTCATTAATAAGCCTTTACTCAATGAGAACGAATGATTACCTTAGTATGATCATTTTAACTAGTCGGTTAACTTGACAAGTCCGCACGAAATCGCACGTAATTATTGATTAAGAACTCAGAATGACACGAATCCAATGCACGCGTTAAGATTGCTCAATTTGCTATAGTGTGACAAAATTTCAAGACTGAAAGTGCCAAGACAAGGGTTCCATGTAATCGAATCTATCAAAAACAGGGTGATGCCACGCATTACGCTTGATTAATAAGCATTTACTCAATGAGCACCAGTGATCAGCTTAGAATGATCATTTTAATTGGCCGATCCGCTTGACATGTCCGCACTAAATCGTTTATAACTTTTGTTCAAGTTAACAATGACACGAATCCAACACCCACATTAAGGTAGCTCAATTTTCTATATTGTGAATAAATTTAATACTGAAATAGCTACGACAAAGCCTCCAAGTAATCCAATCTATCGTGAACTGCTTGATGCCATGCACTATGCTTTATTAATAAGCCTTTACTCAATAAACACCAATGATTAGTTTAGAATGATCATTTTAACTAGTCGATCAACTTGATATATCCGCACGAAATTGTCTGTAACTTTTGATTCAGAACTCAAAATGACACGAATCCAATGCCCACATTAAACTAGCTCAATTTTCTATAGTATGACAAAATTTAAGACTGAAATAGCTTTGACAAAGCCTCCAAGTAATAAAATCTATCGCAAACTCATTGATGCCATGCATTATGGTTCATTAATAAGCTTTTACTCAGTGAGCACCACTGATCAGTTTAGAATTATCATTTTAACTCGCCGGTCAAGTTGACATGTCCATACTAACTGGTCCGTAACTTTTGATTTAGACCTTAGAATGCCAAAAATCCAAAGCTTACGTTAAACTAGCTAAATTTTTTATATTCCAACAAAATATAAGACTCAAATAGCTACGACAATGCCTCCAGGTAATCGAATCTATTGCAAACTGCTCGATGTCATGCACTACGATTAATTAATAAGCTTTCACTCAATGAGCACCAATGATCAGTTTAGAATGATCATTTTAACTCGCCGATCAACTTGACATGTCCTCACAAAATCTTCCGTAACCCAATTTCCTATATTGTGAAAAATTTTAAGACTTAAATAGCTATTACAAAGCCTCCAAGTAATTCAAACTATCACAATCTGCTTGATGCCATGCATCATGCTTCATTAATAAGCCTTTACTCAATGAGCACCAATGATCAGTTTAGAATGATCATTTCAACTAGCCGGTCAACTTGACATGTCCGCACGAAATCGTCTATAACTTTTCAGTTGGAGCTCAGAATGACACAAATCAAACGCCCATGTTAAGCTAGCTCATTTTTCTATAGTGTTACAAAATTTAAGACTGAAATAGCTACGAAAAATATTCAAAGTAATCAAATCTATCGAAAACAGGGTGATGCCATGCATTATGCTTGATTAATAAGCCTTTACTCAATGAACATCAATGATCAGTTTAGAATGATCATTTTAACTGGCCGATCAGCTTGACATGTCCGCACAAAATCGTCTATTACTTTTTTTCATAATTCACAATGACACAAATCCAATGCCCACATTAAGGTAGCTCAATTTTCTATATTGTGAATAAATTTAAGACTGAAATAGCTACGACAAAGCCTACAAGTAATCCAATCTAACGTGAACTACTTGATGCACTGCATTTTGCTTCATTAATAAACCTTTACTCAATGGTGCATCGTTGATTAGTTTAGAATGATCATTTTAAGTAGTCGGTCAACATGACACATCCGCACGAAATCGCACAAAACTATTGATTCAGAGCTCTGAATGTCACGAATCCAATGCCCACGTTATGTTAGCTCATTTTTCTATAGTGTGACAGAATTTAAGACTGAAATATTGACGACAAAGCTTTCAAGTAATCGAATCTATCGCAAACAGTGTGATGCCATGCGTTATGCTAGATTATTAAGCCTTTACTCAACAAGCACAAATGATCAGTTGAGAATGATTATTTTAACTAACCAATTAACTTGAAATATCCGCACAAAATCGTCCGTAACTTCTTATTCAGAGCTCAGAATTACACGAATCCAACGCCCACGTTAAGCTAGCTCAATTTTCTATATGTGGCAAAATTAAGATTAAAATAGCCACGACAACGCCTCCAAGTGGTCGAATAAATCGCAAACTGCTTGATGTCTTGCATTATGCTTCGTTAATAAGCCTTTACTCAATGACCACCAATGATCAGTTTAGAACGATCACTATAACTTGCCAATCAACTTGACTTGTCCGCACTAAATCGTCTGTAACTTTTGATTTAGAGCTCAGAATGACAAAAATCCAACACCCACGTTATGCTAGATCAATTTTCTATAGTGTGACATAATTTAAGACTACAATAGCTACAACAAAGCTTCCAAGTAATCGAATCTATCGCAAACAGCGTGATGCCATGCGGTATGCTTGATGAATAAGAGTTTACTCAATGAGCAGTGATCAGTTTAGAATGACCATTTTAACTGCCAGATCAGCTTGACATATTCGCACTATATCGTCTATATATAACTTATGTTCGCTGTTCAGAATGACAAGAAACCAATGCCCACTTTAAGGTTGCTCCATATTCTATATTGTGAATAAATTTAATACTGAAATAGTTACGACAAAGCCACCAAATAATCCAATTTATCGCAAACTGCTTGATGCAATGCATTATGCTTCATTAATAAACCTTTACTTCATGATCACCATTGATCAGTTTAGAATGATTATTTAAACTAGCCGGTCAACTTGACATGTCCGCCTGAAATTGTCTAAAACTTTTGATTCCGAGCTCAGAATGACACGAATCCAACGCTCACGTAAACCTAACTCAATCTCCTATATTGTGAAAAAATTTAACACTGAAATAGCTATTACAAAGCCTCCAAGTAATCCAATCAATCACAACCTCCTTGATGACATGCATTAAGCTTCATTAGAAAACCTTTACTGAATGAGCACCAATGATCAATTTAGAGTGATCATTTTAACTAGCCGGTCAACTTGATATGTCCGCACGAAAATCGCCTATAACTTTTAATTCAAAGCTCAGAATGATACGAATCAAATGCCCACGTTAAGGTAGCTTATTTTCTATAGTGTGACAAAAATTTAAGGTTGAAATAGCTACGACAAAGCTTCCAAGTAATCGAATCTATCCCGAACAGTGTGTTTCCATGCATTATGCTTGATTAGTAAGCCTTTACTAAATGAGCACCAATGATCAGTTTAAAATGATTATTTTAACTGGTCGATCAGTATGACATGTCCTTACTAAATCATCTATAACTTTCGATTCAGAGTTCAGAATAACACGAATCCAACACGTAGGTTAAGGTTGCTCACATTCTATATTGTGAAAAAATTTAAGATTGAAATAGCTACGACAAAGCCTCCGAGTAATCGAATCAATCGTAAAGTGTTTGATGCCATGCATTATGCTTCTTGAGTAAGCCTTTACTCAATGAGCACGAATAATTAGTTTAGAATATTCATTATAACTAGTCGGTCAAATTGACATGTCCGCACAAAATCGCATGTAATTTTTGATTCAGAGCTCAGAATGACACGAATCCAATGCACGCGTTAAGATTGCTCAATTTTCTATAGTGTGTCAAAATTTACGAATGAAATAGCCAAGACAAAGCTTCCAAGTAATCGAATCTATCGAAAACAAGGTGATGCCATGCATTATGCTTGATTAATAAGCTTTTACTCAATGAGCACCAATGATCAGTTTAAAATGATCATTTTAACTAACCGATCAGCTTGACATTTCTGTACTAAATCGTCTATAACTTTTGTTCACAGTTCACAATGACAGGAATCCAACGCCCACATTAAGGTAGCTCAATTTTCTATATTGTGAATAAATTTAAGACTGTAATAGCTACGACAAAGCCTCCAAGTAATCCAATCTATCATGAACTGCTTGATGCCATGCATTATGCTTCATTAATAAACCTTTATTCAATGAGCATCACTGATTAGTTTAGAATGATCATTTTAACTAGTCGGTCAACTTGACATGTCCGCTCGAAATTGCACCAAACTATTGATTGAGAGCTCTGAATGACATGAATCCAATGCCTACGTTAGGCTAGCCATTTTTCTATAGTGTTACAAAATTTAAGACTGAAATAGCGACAACAAAGCTTCCAAGTAATCGAATCTATCGCAAACAGCGTGATGCCATGCATTATGCTAGATTAATAAACCTTTACTCAATGAGCACAAATGATCAGTTGAGAATGATTCAGAGCACATAATTACACGATTCCAATGCCCACGTTAAGCTAGCTAAATTTTCTATACTGTGGCAAAATTTAAGAATAAAATAACTACGAAAATGCCTCCAAGTAATCGAATATATCGCAAACTGCTTGATGCCATGCATTATGCTTCGTTAATAAGCCTTTATTCAATGAGCACCAATGATCAGTTTAGAATGATCACTATAACTAGCCAATCAACTTGACATGTCCGTACTAAATCTTCTGTAACTTTTGATTCAGAGCTCAAAATGAAACAAATCCAAGGCCTACGTTATGCTAAGTCTGAAATTCCTACAAAAAAGTTATTTCTATAGTGTGACAAAATTGAAGACTGAAATACCTACAACAAAGCTTCCAAGTAATTGAATCTATCACATACTATGTGATGGCAAGCGGTATGCTTGATTAATAAGCCTTTACTCAATGAGCACCAATGATCAGTTTAGAATGATCATTTCAACTAGCTGGTCAACTTGATATTTCCGCACGAAATCGTCTGTAACTTTTAATTCCGAGCTCATAATGACACGAATCCAATGCCCACGTAAATCTTGCTCAATTTTCTATAGTGTGACAAAATTTAAGACTGAAATAGCCAAGACAAAGCTTCCAAGTAATCAAATCTATCGCAAACAGGGTGATCCCATGCATTATGCTTGATTAATAAGTCTTTACTCAATGATCAGTTTAGAATGATCATTTTAACTCGCCGACGAGCTTGACATTTCCGCACTAAATCGTCTATAACTTTTGTTCATAGTTCACAATGACACGAATCCCACGCCCACATGAAGGTAGCTCACTTTTCTATATTGTAAAAAAAACTTAAGACTGAAACATATACGACAAAGCCTCCAACTAATTCAATGTATCGCAAACTGCTTGATGCCATGCATTATGCCTCATTAATAAGCCTTTACTCAATTAGCACTATTGATTAGTTTAGAATGATCTTTTTAACTAGTCAGTCAACTTTACATGTCTGCACGAAATTGCTCGTAATTATTGATTCAGAGCTCCGAATGACACGAATCCAATGCCCACGTTAATTTTGCTCAATTTTCTACAGTGGGACAAAATTTAACACTGAAATGGCCAAGACAAAGCTTCCAAATAATCGAATCTATCGCAAACAGGGTGATCACATGCATTATGCTTGATTAATAGCTCTTTACTCAATGAGCAACAATGATCAGTTTAGATGATCATTTTAACTAGCCGATCAGCATGACATTTCCGCACTAAATCATCTATAACTTTTGTTCACAGTTCACAATGATACGAATCCAACACCCACATTAACGTAGCTCACTTTTCTAAATTTTGAAAAAACTTAATACTGAAACAGCTACGACAAAGCCTTCAAGTAATCCAATCCATCGCAAACTGCTTGATGCTGTGCATTATGCTTCATTAATAAATCTTTACCCAGTGAGCACCAATGATTAGTTTAGAATGATCATTTTAACTAGTCGGTCAACTTGACATGTCCACACAAAATCAGCCGTAACTACTGATTCAGAGCTTAGAATGACACGAATCTAATGATCACGTTAAGCTGGCTCAAATTTCTATAGTGTGACAAAATTTAGGACTAAAATAGCTGTGAAAAAGCCTCCAAGTAATCGAATCTATTGCAAACAGCGTGATGCCATGAATTATGCTTGATTAATACGTCTTTACTCAATGAGCACCAATGATCAATTTAGAATGATCATTTCAACTGGTCGATCATCTTGACATGTCCGCACTAAATCGTCTATAACTTTTAATTCAAAGCTAAGAATGACATGAATCCAACGCACACGTTAAACTATCTCAATTTTCTATGTTGTTTGAAAATTTAAGACTGACATAGCTACAACAAAGCCTCCAAGTACTTGCATCTATCACAAACTGTCTGATGTCATGCATTATGCTTCATTAATCAGCATTTACTCAATGAGCGCCAATTATCATTTAATTGGTGATGTCATGCATTATACTTCATTTATAAGCCTTTACTCAAGGAGCACGAGTGAACTGTGTAGAATGAGAATTTTAACTGGGCGATCAACTTGACATGTTCGTACTAAATCAACCGTAACTTTTGATTTAGAGTTAAAATGACCCGAATCCAATGCCCACATTAAGCTAGTTCAATTTTCTATCGTGAGACAAAATTTAAGACCAAAATAGCTATGACAAAGCATCCAAATAATCCAATCTATCGCAAACTGCTTGATGTAATGCATTATGCTTCATTAATAAGCCTTTACTCAAGGAGTTTCAATGATTAGTTTCGAATAATCATTTTAACTAGTCGGTCAACTTGACATGTCCGCACGAAATCACCAGTCACTACTGATTCAGAGGTCAGATGAAACGAATCCAATAGCCACGTTAAACTCTCTCAAATTTCTATAGTGTGACAAAATTTAAGACTTAAATAGCTATGACAATGCATCCAAGTAATCGAATCTATCGCAAACAGCGTGATGCCATGCATTATGCTTGATTAATAAGCCTTACCCAATGAGCACCAATGTTCAGCTTAAAATGATTATTTTAACTGGCCGATCAGCTTGACATGTCCGCACTAAATCGTTTATAACTTTTGATTCAACACTAAGAATGACACGAATCCAACGCCCACTTTAAACTAACTGAATTTTCTATATGGTGTGAAAATTGAAGATTGAAATAGCTACAACAAAGCCTCCAAGTATTTGAATCTATCACAAACTGTGTGATGTCACGCATTATGCTTCATTAATAAGCCTTTTCTCAATCAGCAGAAATGATCATTTTAGAATCATCATTTTAATTGGCAGATCAATTTGACATGTCCACACTAAATCGTCCATAACTTTTCATGAATAGCTCAGAATTACACGAATCCAACGTGATACAAGCCTCGATTCAAGGCTTGGATGCGTGTGGGCTGTTTGGAGAATGTTAGGTGAGAAACTCGACCCTAGACTTCTGGATGGGGTTTTTTGGGTTGGTGTTGGGTGGAAGGGTGAAGTGAACCACACGAGGGGTGATGAACCTCGTGATAAATCACAATCTTAGAGCTAGGAGAGCTGGTCTCGACTAGGTTCTAAGCGCACAAGTCTTTTAGAGAGAAAAGCTTGTAGAAGAAAATTCGTACTTTATTAACTATCAAAAGGTTGTCGAACTACAATGCTGGAAGGAGCCTTATTAATATGCTCGACAGCTTGACCTTCTAGGGTCGACTCAAGAAAGAAAAGGAAAATTTACAAAAGTGCACAAATGGAAAACGTACAAAAGTGCATAACCGAAAAAGGACCTATTCCTAAAATGTCTTTGACTCAAAAATGTAAATAATCTAAATCCTACCCTGCAAAACAGAAAGAGGCAAATATCCAAATTGAAAACTTACCTTTCTTACCTCACGGCCAAAAAATGGAAGGTGGCCGTCCTTGTGGCATGCACGCGCCTTGCTCCTAGTCTTCGACTTGGAGTAGGGTTAGGAATCTTTAGGACCTGACCTCTCTTGCCACTAAAGCCCAAGTCTCTGAAGTCCCTTGCATTTTTGACAAGCCTTTGGACTCTTCTTTGTACTTCTGGGCCACTGTCCTTTGTCTATCATCCTCTATGAGCTTATCGACCCATAAGCTGAATTTTTGGAAGATTGCTCTTGATCTGCTCCTTGTCATTGCTCCTGGTGGCACCACTGGTGTAGCCACGGTCTTCTCCAAGATAGACCTCAAAAGTGGATACCACCAGGTAAGAATGAAGGAAGGTGATGAGTGGAAAACTGCTTTCAAGACAAAGCAAGGGCTCTACGAGTGGACAGTCATGCCATTTGGCTTGACTAATTCCCCAAGCACCTTCATGTGCCTTATGAACCAAGTTCTTAGGGCGTACATCAGTAAGTTTGTAGTGGTTTACTTTGATGATATATTGGTTTATAGTAAGTGCCTACGGGAATACCTCACACATCTTGAGATGGTACTTAAAACCCTTCGACAAGAAAGCTTTATGCCAATTTCAAGAAGTGCACCTTTTGTACTGATAAACTTGTCTTTTTAGGTTTTGTTGTAAGTTCACAGGGCCTACAGGTTGATGAAGAGAAGATTCGAGCCATACAGAATGGCCAACACCAGGCAACATCAGCCAAGTAAGGAGCTTCCACGGACTGGCCAGCTTCTATAGGAGATTCGTGCCCACCTTCAGCAGTATTGCCTCACCACTGACGGCAGTAGTGAAGAAGAACGTGGGATTCAGCTGGGGAGAAGCTCAAGAGAAGGCATTCCAGGCCTTGAAGGACAGCCTTACACACGCACCAGTGCTAGTCCTTCCCGACTTCAACAAGACGTTTGAAGTGGAGTGTGATGCCTCTGGAATAAGCATAGGAGCAGTGCTAACCCAAGGAGGGAGGCCAGTGGCATACTTCAGTGAGAAACTAGGTGGTGCCTCACTGAACTACCCCACTTATGACAAGGAGCTCTATGGCCCTTGTCCGAGCATTGGAGACTTGGCAGCATTACTTGCTGTCCAAGGAGTTTGTGATCCACACTGATCACGAGACTCTCAAACACCTCAGAGGGCAAACCAATCTCAAAAGGAGACATGCCAGGTGGATGGAGTTCATAGAGACCTTCCCGTACATCATCAAGTACAAGAAGGGCAAAGACAATGTGGTAGCCGATGCACTATCAAGGAGGTTTGCCTTGATATCAACCATGGAGGCAAAGGTCCTAGGATTCGAGCACATCAAGGATCTATACAAGGATGATCCTGACCTTGCTGAGAGCTACAAGGAGTGTAGCACAGGGAGTCATGGCAAATTCTACATCCATGAGGGATTCTTGTTCCGAGAAAGAAGGCTGTGCATACCACAAGGATCACTAAGGGAGCTTATCATCCGAGAAGCTCATGGAGGAGGACTCATGGGCCACTTTGGTGTCGACAAGACTCTAGCAGTGGTCAAGGAGCACTTCTACTGGCCACACATCAAGAGGACAGTAGAAGCACATTGTGCAAGATGCATTACTTGCAAGAAGGCAAAGTCCCGAGTGCAACCTCACGGGTTGTATCTCCCACTGCCCATACCAACACATCCATGGGTGGACATCTCGATGGATTTTGTTCTAGGTCTGCCCAAGATCAACCACAAAGATGCAATCTTTGTAGTGGTGGACAGATTCTCCAAGATGGCACATTTCATCCCATGTGCCAATGTCAATGATGCCACGCAAACAGCTGAGCTGTTCTTCAGGGAGATAGTACGGCTTCATGGAGTGCCAAGGACCATCGTATCAGATAGGGACACCAAGTACCTCAGCCATTTCTGGAGGACCCTTTGGAGAAAACTAGGCACGAAGCTACTCTTCTCAACCACTTGCCATCCTCAAACCGATGGCCAAATTGAAGTTGTCAACAGGACCCTATCAACTCTTCTCAGAACAACACTAGGGAAGAACCTAAAGACTTGGGTGGAGTGCCTGCCATTCATTGAATTCGCCTACAACCGAGCCGTGCACTCAGCAACTAAGAAGACCCCATTTGAAGTGGTATACGGTTTCAACCCTCTCACCCCATTGGAGCAAACACCACTGCCACCAACTGAGATGACCAACCTCAACGGAGCATCCAAAGCAGAGTTCATAAGGAGGTTACACCAGAAGGTAGCAGAGAACTTGGAGAAGAGGACCGGACAGTACGTGACTCATGCCAACAAAGGAAGAAAGGAGGTGATCTTTCAACCAGGCGATTGGGTGTGGCTACACCTACGGCAGGAGAGGTTCCCAAACCTAGGAGTTCCAAGCTAGCACCAAGAGGAGATGGACCATTCAGAGTGCTCGAGAGGATCAACAACAACGCCAACCGGATCGAGCTCCCAGGTGAATTTAATGTGTCCAATACGTTCAATGTTACTGACTTAGCCCCTTTCCATGCAGATGAACCAGTTTTGAGGACAAAACCAACTGAAGAGGGAGGGAATGATGAGGACATCAGGTCGTACATCCAGCCAGGAGACCAGACTGGCCGACCAGGAACCTTGCCCGAGACAGCAGGACCATCTGGCGCGCCTGCCGGACCAGACAGTACCGCCGGACCCTCGACCTATAGGACCAGACCGGTCAACATCGCCGGCGGAGAGGCCAAAGCTTCCGGCACACTTGGTGGGGACGTGAATGACACCGCCGGTCCCCCTGATGACACCGCCGACTCCGGGATCAACTTGGCCGGTCCTGAAGTTATTCCGGCCAGTACCGCGCACAATCCAGCCGGTACAGGCCATCCAGCCGAGTACACGCACACTTCCACTTCTACACAAGAGGACTCGGACCAAATGAGCTACCAGCTCCAGGACATGCACTTTGAGGAAGTATCTACACCAGTGGTACCTCCAGGAGCAATGACAAGAAGCAGATCAAGAGCACTCTTCCACAAATTCAGCTTATGGGTCGACCAGCTTCTAGAAGAAGAGCAGCTAAGAACAATGGGCCAGAAGAGCAAAGTAGAGTCCAAAGGCTTCTCAACAACACAAGGAACATCAGAGACGTGGGCTTTAGTGGCAAGAGAGGTCAAGGCCCAAAGATACTTAACCCTACTCCAAGTCGAAGACTAGGAGCAAGGCGCATGCATACCACAAGGACGGCCACTTTCCATTTCTTGGCCATGAGGTAAGATTAGGTAAGTTTACATTCGAATATATTTGCCTCTTTCTGTTTTGCAGGGTAGGATCTAGTTGTTTACATTTTTGAGTCAAAGACATTTTAGGAATAGGTCCTTTTTTTTTTCGATTATGCACTTTTGTATCTTTTCCTTTTGTGCACTTTTGTAAACTTTCCATTTTTCTTTATTTGTGTCGACCCTAGAAGGTCAAGCTGTCGAGCATATTAAAAAGGCTCCTTCCAGCATGTAGTTCGACAACCTTTTTGATTATTAATAAAGTAGAACTTTTTCCCTACGAGCTTTCTCTCAAGAGAGACTTGTGCGCTTAGAACCTAGTTGAGACAAGCCCTCCTAGCTCTAAGTTTGTGATTTATCACGAGGTTCATCACCCCTCGTGTGGTTCACTTCACCCTTCCATCGTTTACCAACCCGAAAACCCCTATCCAGAAGCCTAAGGTTGAGTTTCTCACCTAATCTTCTACAAACAGCCCACGCGCATACATCCTTGAATCAAGGCTTGTATCAGATTGGTTCGGCCATCATGCCTGGTCTCTTTGTCAAACTGCCATGGTCTTCCTAGTAGAAGATGGCCAGCTTGCATGGGCACCACGTCGCACAGGACTTGGTCCTGGTACTTGCCCACATTGAATGGCACAGTGACTTGTTCATGGATCTTGAGCTCCACTTTGTCATCGAGCCATCTCAGTCTATATGGTCGAGGATGCTTTGTCTTCTCTAGACCTAGCTTATCAACCATATATGCACTAGCAACGTTAGTGCAAGAACCACCATCTATGATGAGGATACATACCTTGCCCTTGATGGTGCAACGGCTGTGGAAGATGTTCTCCCTTTGGATGGTCTCTGAAGGATCCACCATTCCACTGAGGATACGTCTAGTGGCCAGCACTTCCCCCACATCAGGGTACTCAATGTCACCATACTCTCCTTCTGGTTCATAGTCCTCTTCATCTTGGGACTCATACTCTCCTGCCTCCGTAATCAGCATGACTCGGTTGTTTGGGCATTCCCTTGAGATGTGTTCACGTCCCCTGCACTTGAAACAAGTTATATCACATGATCTTTGAGGGTTAGAAGACTTACCAGGCTCTCTCTGGTCACGGGTGGGTTCAGGAGGCTTGCTCTTGAACCTTGACTCGATCTCTATGCTCTTACCTTTGTCTACGGTCTTGGGCATGTTGCTTGGTGCCCAAGGTGTCTTAGGCTTGCTGCGGATGTCTTGGTTCTTACGTTTGATGTGCTGCTCAGCCTGGACAGATAGGTGGAACAAGTCTTTGAAGTCATTGTAGATTTGCCTTTCCACCTTGCGGGTGATTCTTTCTTGGAGTCCATCCAAGAATTGTGCCATCAATGCTTCTTCATCATCATTGAGCTCCAATCTGTTCCTTAGCTTCTCGAACTCTTCATAGTACTCCTCTACTGATTTGGTACCCTGCTTAAGAGTACGAAAACGACGTTGCAAATCTCTATGAAAGTAAGGTGGAACAAACCTTTGTCGCATGAGGTCTTTCATGTCGACCCATGAGTCTATGGGTCTCATTCTCTTCCTCCTTCTGTCAGATACCTCACGACCCCACCAGATGAGGGCATTGTCCGTGAGTTGTGCTACTGCCATTGAGACTCTCCTAGGCCCTGGTTGGTTGTAATGATCAAAGATATGATCCATTCTTCTTTCCCATTCTAGGTAAGCCTCGGGTCTACTTTCCTGCAAAACTAGGAGGAGTTAGCTTAACATTAGGATGAGTTACCCGGTTGTAGGCGTGTTCATCTCCATCCTCATGATGTCTAGGAGGCATCCTTGGTCTCTGGTGAAGACCATATGGCTCAAAGCCATCATCTTCTGCCTCTGGTTGCCGTGGAGGTCCTCTCGGCCTATGGTGATAGTTATGAGGTTGCGTGTCCTCATCTCCATCTGGCTGGGGTTCCTCCTGTTCGTGCCGTGTCCTAAGGTACTCAGGACCCTCAGGACGATCTGGCTCAGCTCTCACGTGCCTTATGGCCTGGAATCTTACTGGTCTCTCCACGCGCTCCAACCTCTCGCCTATGGATGCGAGTTGTGTTTGGAGTGTGGTGAACATGGCCTTCATGGCTTCAGCTGCGTCTCTATTCTCTTCTCCCATGTGTGCTACAAAGAAAGAAGATAATTAGGGTGCTCCTAAATTATTAGGAGAGTTTCTTTTTATATGAGATTTGAAAAAAATGCAAAAAGGAAAATCCTAAGGAAAGGAAATTCGAAAAAAGGAAACTTCCTAGACAACTTGTGCTAGCTGTCCAATTCGAAATCTTTTGGGTATTTTCCTATTTTCTTTTCTTTTCTTTTTTAATTTAACTTAAAACTAATGGAAATATGAATTAAACAAAAAGGAAAACGTGAATGCAATGCAAAAAGTGAATCTAAACCCTAGTGATACACGTAGGAGGCTAGATGCACTCGGTTTGGAGTTTGAGGTTATTTTTTTGATTTTTCTTGAATGCGATTTAAACTAATGCAAGAACACAAAACAAAACAAGCAAAAGGATAGAAACAACCTGGTTTAGGAGCTTTAAGCTCTGATACCAAAATGATACAAGCCTTGATTCAAGGAATGTATGCGCGTGGGCTGTTTGTAGAAGATTAGGTGAGAAACTCAACCTTAGGCTTCTGGATAGGGGTTTTCTGGTTGGTAAACGATGGAAGGGTGAAATGAACCACACGAGGGGTGATGAACCTCGTGATAAATCACAAACTTAGAGCTAGGAGGGCTGGTCTCAACTAGGTTCTAAGCGCACAAGATTCTTAGAGAGAAACTTGTAGGGAAAAAGTTCTACTTTATTAATAATCAAAAAGGTTGTCGAACTACAATGCTGGAAGGAGCCTTATTAATATGCTCGACGGCTTGACCTTCTAGGGTCGACACAAATAAAGAAAAAGGAAAGTTTACAAAAGTGCACAAAGGAAAAGATACAAAAGTGCATAACCGAAAAGGACCTATTCCTAAAATGTTCTTGACTCAAAAATGTAAAGCAACTAGATCCTACCCTGCAAAACAGAAAGAGGCATATATTCGAATGTAAACTTACCTTAACTCACTTCACGGCCAAGAAATGGAAGGTGGCCGTCCTTGTGGCATGCACGCGCCTTGCTCCTAGTCTTCGACTTGGAGTAGGGTTAAGAATCTTTGGGCCCTGACCTCTCTTGCCACTAAAGTCCAAGTCTCTGATGTTCCTTGTGTTGTTGAGAAGCCTTTGGACTCTACTTTGCTGTTCTGGCCCATTGTCCTTAGCTGATCTTCCTCTAGGAGCTTGTCGACCCATAAGCTGAATTTGTGGAAGAGTGCCCTTGATCTGCTTCTTGTCATTGTTCCTTGAGGTACCACTGGTGTAGAGACTTCCTCTAGGTGCATGTCCTGGAGCTGGTAGCTCATTTGGTCCGAGTCTTCTTGTGTAGAAGTGGAAATACGCGTGTACTCGGCTGGATGGGCTGTACCGGCTG